>JAHPZR010008540.1:10000-43143 GCA_019787425.1 Platygyra sinensis
CCAAGATAGGTAATCTTCCAGTTTAACAAAATATAAATCACAGTTAAATGTAATTTACAGGTGAACTTAATGTTGACCGCTGACTCCAGAATATGTTTTTTGTGCTGGTTTTATTTTTTTATAGAAATATATAATATTATTATTGTTGTTATTTTGTGCCTGCCACTACTTTGCAATTCAGTTTAAACATACTTTGGAATTCAATTATTATTTTCAAGTAGAAGTCAATCAGTTTTTTTTCAATCCATCTACAATTTACTGGTAAGTTGCCACCACTGTAAATAGTATGATGTATATTATTTGTAACTAAACCAGGTCTTCTTTTCATTTAAATGTGAATGTGTGGTTCCCTGATTCCCTTCATTAGGGCTAACGCCTATGGGTTTCACATAGCACCTTAATTTCCACTTCAGAGTTAATTCTCTGTTCCACCACTTCTTTTCATTTAGCCTGTTTTCTCTTTTACATGTATGTGACCTCACATTCACTGAGAACCCAGGAATAGACACCATACTCAGAGCAAATGTAAGCCATCCAACACCTAAGCACTGGGAGGAGAGAAATCTCTAACTCTCATCAGTTTAAGCATTGATATTGCAAGGGGCAATGTCTGCAGCAAATTTGTTAATAGACCTTTTACTTTAAACACATTCAAGGTTGTTGAGAAAACCAAATTGTGTTCAGCACATTGTCTGCAAAATAGATATAAACACAGTACATTAATCTTTGACTTGTAACATGAACAAGAATATCCTGAAAGTGTGACCTGCTATAGGGGACCTACACCATTATTTTTAGCTACAAACATTTATGGTACTCACCTCGGGGGATGTTCATGCAAACCATACCCAACTTTTATAATATCAATTTGCCAATACGTATTTTTCATTCCATGTATATTGCAATTTATTTTTGTTATTTTAAAAGGGCAGTCGCCTATTAGCAAGCTGTTTATCACTGCTGTCAAATAATAAGAAAATGACTCGGACGAAACTCGATCAAGCTTTACACAATTATTCAAGAATCTCCAACTTTATGCGTTGCGTGGCATAAATGGCGGCTCCATAAGGGTCTCGAGTAGGTTAAAGATGAGTTATTGCTCAAGGTTTTGATAACTAAACAGTTCTTTCTGTTTGGTGTCTCCGTACAAAGCTCTTTAAATTTGGGCGAAACACTTTTTCGAATAACGCGTGAGTGAATAACCGCACAGACCTAAATCTTGTAGGCTGGTAGACCAGACACGAGAGAGCGGCGGAAATCGAGCCTAGAAATCTTGGCAAGATCGTTTATTCATCAATCATCTGGGTTTTATTGAATGGCTACGATTTATATTTTTGACGGGGTGACACTTCAAACCAGCAACTCGGACTCTACGCTAACAAGAACGTATAGTCATCTGGGTGCACAGCCAGCAGAAACTCACCTTTTGACAACCGTGACACTTCCTCAGTTGTTCCCTCTTTGTTTCCTTCGTCCGCCATTTTGAATATTTTGGCGGGTTACCGCTGTACACTCGTTCCCAGACTCCCGTTTCCCGTTCCCCGTTCCCCGTTCCCCGTTCCCCGTTCCCCGTTCCCCGTTCCCCGTTCCCCGTTCCTCGTTCCCGGTATTAGTAACATCCGTGTTAAACCATGCCGAACTTGCAATACTTTCTGGAGCATTCAGACCAAGCTGATTTGCTGCATAGATGACTTCAAGGTCTTTGCTGGAAATTAGACGCTTGTGCTTTATGAAAGAAATCAATCCCTGTCGCGCAAGATCTTCAGTGATGGATCTAGCTAGAGCTTCGTTTGTCGGCTTGAAAACTTATCCCGAATAATGGCAAACGGCTTTCTTTGAAGGCGACCGGAAAAAAAATCGGTCAAGCCCGGTACGAATTGGCTTTCACAGTGTTGCGACTGTATGGTTTTCCTTGCACTGAATTTTCTGGCTTCTGCGTAAAAAAAGGTTTCAACATGGTTGACAATTCTGCCGGCTCCTTGATTTCAAGTGCGACTGGAATTTTTCTCTCCTTCCTCCACGCTAAAGTCGGACGTAAACGGTTGGTTTATTTTTTAGTTAGTTATCACATTGTATTAAATCTTTATTTTGTAAAATGATTCGGTTTAAATTTACGTAGGACTAAATATTAAAAGTCTACTCGTGACTCTCTCCACCTTCAAAGACATTGACAGCGTATTTTGGTGACTTTTTTGTACTTTCCGGAACAGCACTTGCAATCAGCTTTTTAATGTAACCATCGCTAGACTCAGTAACAATAGTTTGGTTTCCTTCCATATTAAATAAGAGAAAAGGAAAGTTGAAATTCTTGTGCTGACTATGTTTCTCTTCGACGGAAACAATCGGAGGACAAATATCGAATCGGGCGGGGGTTATTGCGTGATAACTGTCCGGAGATTTATACCACGTGACGTAAAATAGCCAATAAAATCAATCAAAAATTAATGGGTGGGTTATAATCAAAGATAATTGTTAAATTATGCATTGAACGAAAAAGAATGGAAGGTGTGTTTTTGCTTCTTAACTGACGAGAAGCAACACGAGGCGCGCGAATTTGACATGATTACCCGAGTGTCATGGGCGCTGATTTCGAAAATTCACTGTACACTTTCGGTCAATCAGAAGAGAGTTAGAGAGTTCAATGTATTATAAAAGACCGAATTGGACGACACGATCCCAATCATAAAAATTCTAATTTCCGAGGTTCAAGGTTGCGATTGGTTGATTTAAAATACAACTTTGAGCGTGTTTGGCTTATTCAACTGTCCGGTAGCAAACTTTCTGATAACGACTTGGCGGGTGAATAAAAGGAAAGTAGAAGTCTTTTTAAACTAACTGCAATCGACAAAGTTAGTTGTTTTTTTTTTCATGTGATTATAATAATAACAACAAGTGAAGAACGTGATTTAACAAATTGACGTCAGATTTTAATGCGTCTGTACTGTGTTTTTGATGATGAGTTTTGTCATAACATTGTCAAACTAGCTGTGGATCTACGAGGCGATAGCCGCTTGTTGAGGCATTGCATAAATTATGAATTCATGTGTCTTTCCGCACATTGACAATAAAAATTAGCCAATGAGCGCACGAGAACTTCTGTAGTTATTGTAAAATACACGATGGACAGTATTCCTTAATGAGTGGTTTCAGTTAATTAGCGGATTGGTCATGCAAGATCTTATGTAAATAGAATCTAAAGTCAATCTTCTGCTCATCTCGACGTCAGTGCAAGCCCTGGTGTTACATGGTCTTCGCATTTTGATCCCGTAATAAGGTGGGCTGCGATGTTTTCAATCCATCGAGGTTTATCCCTTTGGTATTTGGGGCCACCATAGAGAATGCCGTTGAAATAATGTATCCAAACGAGAAACTACAAGAGCATATATCGTATTGCAAGAGTAGATTTTTTTTTTTTACAAACTTCACTGACGTGAGTGATAAATGCACTGCGCATTCAGTAGGAATGAGCAAAAAACTCATATATATACGATGCGTGACATTGTCGGAAAGTCGTATATAAGGCTAAAATACTCTGAAAAGTGTCAAATTTGTTCTAATAAAGTAAACGTTTCGGGCTTGGCCCTTCTTCAGTAGGTGGATTAAGGCACGCAATAAAAAAAGCTGTATTGGTACGCAAGTACGGAAAACGCGTGAATGAAGTGCTCAGTAAACAAATAGTGTATTGCGCATCCCTACTGCGCACGATATTTGCGTCATTAGCGCGCGCAAATGAGCGCGTGGTCGGGCGCGTGCACATACATAACATAAGAGATTTCACTCAGGCTAAGCTTGACAGAGAAATATATGCTTGTTTTCTCTGAAACCAGCATGGTGACATATATTTTTTATTTCATAAATTCAGTAAGAACAGTATCCTCAGTGACGCGCGTGTCCAAATTTTGTTTCCTTTATTAAAAAAAATGCAGCGTATTTGTAGACATTTTTTTCCGGGACTAAGGTGAATAAACAATCAAAGAAAGTCAAACTATATCTGTGACATAACGCGGCGCATTGAAAAAATATCGAACTTATTGCTGACGCACTGAGATAACCAAAAGTCACCAAATAGCCATATTTGTCAGTTTTGTGGCATGAAAACAAGCACGATGACTCCCTCTTTTTATTTTACGTTTGTAATAATACACATGCAAAAATTACTCGATTCTGATTGGCTGAGAGCAGTGCAGTTTAAGTGTAACACCAGTGCAAAGAGTGTAATACGGTGCAAAAAGTGTAACACGGTACAAAAAGTGTAACACCAGTACAAATTACTCATCGTAATTCTCGGTTATGATTTGCAGAAAGATAATGAGAAATTTGTTGGCCAATGGTCTCATGTAAAGCAATGACAAAATTTTTGTACAGAACTCGAATGCAAAAAAAAATGGCTTTAAGAAACATCTTCCGATAAAATTATGGTCTGTTTTGACTTTTTCTTTCCAAAGGCGGCAGAAGCCCGTAACTCCAAGTGACCGGCTGACTCGTTCCAGCGAATTAATAGGAGGGCGTGAATAGGGGTATGTAAATCCGCCGATCCGCTAAAATTAATGGCTGAATCCGTCAATCCTCTTTTTACGACAGTGGAACTTGACAGATCTATAAAGAGATAACCAATAGAAATAGAAGAAAATGCTGACACTCTTTTGGAGATTGATGCTCTGTGATTAACACTGCACAGTTCTTTTGCATAAACGATCGCATTTCATATCCGATTAATTCACTGGAACGTCAGCAGGTCATTTTGAACTTGACCGCTTCTGCCGCCTTTGGAAAGCAAAAGTCAAAACAGAACATAATTTTGTCTTATTCTACATGTTATAACCTTTCTACTGATAAATAGTTTGTGGAGACTTTTTTTCTGGATGACACCCGCGAAGGTTTGGCCGGAGTAACCTTAAAGATGAAGTTCACTTTTTGTGTAATTAGCAAAATTTAGTTCATTTTCACACGGTTATGATCTACGCACTACACTTCTTTCAAATCAACCAGATGCTACTTGATTGCTGTGTCATAACCCCGGGGGGGGGGGGGGGGGGTACTTAACAAAGTTTAATACGGGGAGGCTCCGCCCCGAGGTCTAACCCCTTACCCTTTCATATACCATTTTGGCGGAAAAGGTACCCCTTTTATATACCTTTTATTGAAAAAGGGTACCCCTTTCACATACCTACTTTAGAAAGTCTTTTTTTTTTTTTATTATTATTATTTTTTTTATTGCGTTACTTACTCCACTTACAATGTGATACTTACGCTACCTAAATTACACATTACATACATTAATCACTACCTATTTTGCAATACTTACATCAGTTAAAATTTTCTTAACTTTTTTTTTTTTTTTTGGCACACACACACACACATACATGTACCCGTAAAATGCACTCATTTAGTTTTGGAGGCGTTACATTAAAATAGCTCTTTCTTTAATCTAGTTAAGATAATTGTCCCAAGAGATTGAAGAAGATTATTTCATAAATTTGCTGTTGTTGTTCTCCCCACACCTTAAAAAGGAAAAGAATATCTGAAATTGTTTTCACGTATAAAGGCTCCCCACTTTACATTGAATTTCTCTAAATTTCCATTTTGAATAGCATAGCGTCTCTCCACTTCTAAGCAGGTTACAAAGTTCTGTATGCAAAGAGCTGGTGATGGAAAAAGGCGCATCGATTTGGACCAGTGGATGTGATATCTGCAGATAAGGAGAAAGTGGTGGGACAAAATACTTGAGGCGTTATCAACGAAACCTAGACAGGATTGAAAAGAGAAAACATCGTTCGGAAAACATGCCCTTTTGCTCATCCACTGTTTAATTTCATTCCAAAAAGCTTGAACAAAAATACATTCCCAGAACAAATGTAAAATAGTTTCCGGGTGTTTTTTACAGAAACTGCAAAGGTTATCAGCGGCGATACCAATTTTGAATAAATAACTGTTTGTAGCTATTCTTCTATGAAGGAATTTAAACTGAAAGGTTCGCAATTTCGATTCGCGGGTGCACAAGAAAGCCAAACTGTATGAGCTACGCCAATCTATATAGTCCACGGATTGAGAGTTGCAATCTGAGAGCCATTTACTTTGACTTTTATGTGGAATAGAAGCTATTTGCTTGATAAACATTTTATAGGCTACCTTACAAAACTCCGTTGAAGCCAGCAGATTACTTAAATCTTCTACAGTGTTTGTTACTGCCTGAGTGCAGGCACAAATTGGTTTCATTTTGGAGACTGCACTTACAACACTTTGGTACTGGAGGAAATTAGTTTTGACAGAAAATTTCTCCTTAAAGGCATCAAAGGTTAAAAAATGGAAATTTTCATCAAGTAGGTGGTTTCGAAAAAGGATTCCCGCCTTGTACCAATTTTTATAGTAAATAGGCTTATTATCAATTCGCACGAAAGAGTTATGCCAGATTGGAATATTAGAGAGATCAGGGGCCTGTTTTTTAAAATTAAGGCACGACCAAATTTCAATCAGTTCTTTAGTAAAAGGGTCATCTATTTCCAGCGAGGCAACATCACTGACATTTAGGTTACCAGTAATAAGTAAATTAGCATTATACTTTGCGAGAAAAAAGTCCAGAAAAAGTTTCCATCTCCCTTTGTTACTTGGATCTAAGTACTTTTGAATCCATTTCGCTTTCAGGGCGCGGTTGAAAATTAGAAAGTCTTGTTCTAATTTTCATGTAGTGCTTAATAAATAAATTGATACAGCCATAAGCGGCGTCTATTCGACATATTATAGTTAAAGGCCCTTGTAAATACCTAAATGACCGATTTCCCTACCCTTTTATATACCTAAACTTGTGAAATCCCTACCCTTTCATATACCTGAAGCCTGAAATAGGTACCCCTTTCGGGCGGAGCCTCCCCGTATAGGCCATTATAGGGAGTACCCCCCCCCTGGGTCATAACCTTATTATATGTTCGCCATCATCATTACTGTTTTATGTACATTTCGCCGATAAAATATATTAAAACAAATGAGGTTATAATTAACAAATAAAGAAGCCTAAGCCATGTATTACACTGTGATAAAACACGATGGTCATTTAAGAACACGAGGGAAATGTAAAGAACACGAGCCGCAGGTGAGTGTTTTCTACATTTCTCGCGTGGTCTCAAATGACCATCGTGTTTAATCACAGTGTAATACACGGCTTAGGCTTTTCCATTTGCTTTAAAATATAGATTTTACGCGCGCAAAACAATAAAACACGCGTTTTCTATGTTTTATACTCTGATAAAACATGGGTTTTTGACCAATCAGAGCGCGCGCAGAGTCCTATGTATATTTAGCAATTATTGAATGAGGCTGAGTAGGATATGAAGAATTCTGCAGATCAAGGCTGAGGGTGTTATCAGAGAGGCCGAAGGCCGAGGTGGATAACACTCTCCGAGATTTCGGAAAATTTTCGGAAATTCTCGGAAAATGTTCGGGAACGTTCGTCTGGCCTTCGGAACAGTTTTGGAAATTTTTCGGAAATCTTCGGAAAATCATCAAAAACGGCGTCATCAATATGTTTATATAACAAAAAGAACATTACACGTGAGCTCGAAGATATGAATTTATGTTCTCATGCGATATTGTTCCAGCCACTGGAATATAAAATTCATGTCTTCTAGCCACCGTGTAATATCTTCTATTTACTAAACGTTTTCGATCTATTCGATCATCATCAGAGTAAAATCTGCCTGACGCCGGGCGTTTTTATATTTTATGCTTTTGTCTGTTAAGTAATACCAGTTCCCACGGGGAACAGTGTTAGGTCAAATGATTGGACTTGTTTGGTAAGTTCGCACGTTTCCATCCCGTTTCCCATTCCTTCCGTCGAAGAGAAAAGTAATAATTTTAATAATTTTTTGATTTTAGAAGGAAATACAGTGTGCCAGAGAACACGGTCTAAAACTGTCGGCTTAGTATTATTTCTGCTACTACATGCAGGCTTCACATAAGTTAATTTACCAGTAACTTGTTTCAGAACTCCAACTTTTAAATGGTCTTCCCAAGTGTTCAAACTTAGGGTTAGGGTTAGGGTCAGATGGTGTATACAGCCATCCGCTTTTAAGGGGGAAGTCCTGTCCACTCTGAATCCAAAAATGTCGGTATTCATTTTTTATCAGAGCCCGAGCTGTTTTCGAAAGTACAAGAATTTTGGCCCAAATATTTCAAGTTTCCTGTGTAACTCTGAACGCGGATGTCACTTCATAAGTGAGTGCGGCAAAACGGTTTGTCCGCTTAAAGCAATATTGCAATATTCGATCGAAAGTCTTGTGGGTTTTTTCTGTTTTTGACAACATGATGTTTCAACACCACGGTTGTTCGACTTGTTGACTTTGGTGAGCAGGGCCGATCAATAAATATAACAAGACTACTTGAAATCATCGGTGGAGAAATGACTTGTTTGTACCCATACCCATGCTATGACCATGCCACAAATACTGTACAGAGCTCCTCGAAACATCGCTCTTTTGTCAATAACTTCGCTTGTAAACCAACACTGCCGCATATCTGCTCTGACAAACAAAGTTGTCAAAATAATGAAATATTGCTTGATATAATTATTTCATGGCCAGAAGTATATAACGGTTAATTAAGACTAAAATAGAAAACATGTACTGTGTTTCTATCGAGTTATAGAAACGCGAGTGGACGTTTGGGAGAACGAGAAATGCGAGTGTTTCCACAGTTTTTTCGAGTTCTCCCAAACTTTCACGAGTGTTTCTACAACTCGATAGAAACACGGAGTACATGTTTTCCGCGACGAGAAAAAGGAAAACAAGTTGTTAACTTTGATTATCAAAATGTAAATTCTCTTTGCTCGCGTTATCACCACGTCAACAGCGCTCGCTAGTTCTGTGTCTCCATCGAGTTATACAAACATGATTATTAACCAATCAACGCGCGTACTTTCTTAGGACTGTTTTATAACATATTTTATTGACATTGAATTTGCCAAGGAAAAGTGAAGGAGTTCAATATGTCAGTTCGCCTTGTTCAGCTCTCGGAATTTTTTAGGCTCGATTTCCGCCGTTCTCTCGTGTCTGGTCTACCCTCCCCGAGAAGAACGGCTGGACGCGTGAGCGGGAAACCATGTCTGTGACGTCAATTCATAATTTAATTTCATGCGGTTCTCGTGGCCGGAAACGTTATCTGATTACAACCTACGGCTCTAAACATTTGTGCATTTGCCGTTCTATTTTTTTGTATTTTGGCCTTTCCAACCTATTTTGTTTTACATTATTGCTGCACGAATGCTGTATTCTATGGAAGAGTTCGTTTTTTGAGTAGAAGAGCGCCGTTCGACTTTGGTTTAGCAAACTGGTCATGCATGTTAAGATCTGTCAAAGGTGACGTGGTGGTCTGAATGGTTTCTGCTGCAATTTGTCACGTATGTTTTGCTAGTCGGTTTTTTACCTACGATGTAGTTCATTTACAAAATAATTTTGTCGGGTTCGCCGAAGACTGGTGTCGATATCCTTATAAATCGTAATACTTCTATTTGCCTGACTGGTTCGTCGCTTGAGCTCAACGTCTAGCTTGATCTGACTCTTTGTTGACTTTGTTATCTGACGTTCCGGAACTCAGAGATTCATACATTGGTGGCTGAAAAATGAACACATCTTGGCAATTGACAAACCTTTCTAGCGTTTTTCGTTGTGAATTTTTAAACTTTCGATATTAATTGTCCCGAAGTCCTCTTGTATACCATTTATCAATTCCACATCGTCTGCCATCACGGCACTGGCGAGATAATTTATGCCCTACAAAAATCTGCGGGCGGTTATCTGATTGGTTAAGACTAACAAAAGAATCCTCACGCGTCCAGCCGTGCATTCGGGGGAGGAGCGCGGGCTCATTTCCCGAAAAGCGGCTGGTAATCGAGCCTAGGAATTTTTTTATTTTCTTGTTTAATTTTTAATCCTTATTAGGTCTCATTAAGTTTTTAACATTTAATTTTGGCTTTTATTTTTCCGTTTAGGTAGTTACCCTGTGAAAACAAATTAACACTTTAAACTGAACCGGAAGAGGGCGTCTGAAATTCTAGCAAACACGTTTTGCACCAGGAGCCCATTACCTGTTTTGCACCTATGACACAGCAATAACCAGTGATTCGCATGATTGCAGAGATCTGTGTAGATCAAAAACATAACATAATATCTGGACGTTTATGAAACGCAATTAAGACTTAAGAGAGACTGATTTCTTTAGTCAATGTCAAATACTTCGCATATATAGTAGCCTTTTAAACAAATTGATGAAGTGATATGTTTTTTTTTATTTCAGTGTGACACAGGTGTCTTCGTAATGCATGTCAAATATATTGTAGACGATTAAATTAAACTCCAAAACATAATTACTGACAGCAAAAACGACGTTACAACAACAGTGATATACTTAATTTCAGTTTATTTGCTCTAAACACGTAAAACACATTTGTATAGAAAATTACAAACAAAGATCTACAAAAACTTAGGAAATAGATAAGTTTAAAGAAGAGCCAGGGGGGCAATAACAAACTTAAATTAACTTCACGGAAATTCTGTCGAGGGCAGAATAAGTCCATTGTCGCATGTCTGAATCAGTCTAATATTGATGAATGTGTTTTATGGGTGCTCGTCGTCACTAGTTTGCGTCAGAATTTACCCTGGCTGTGGCTCTACAAAACGCACGCAAACGTTGTCTCTGTTTTCAAGTTCTGTCGACCTTTAATCACTTTATAACAAAATACCACGATTAGGTTTTCTCACTGCTTTTATTATTAATTCGGCGGAGTTATCAATAGGATGATAATCGGTTTTCAATTGAATACGAGAACTTTATTCCTAGCTCGGAGTTTGAGTAAATCAAAGGGTTCTGCAATTAACTCTAAATTCGTACACTTCAATTCCCAGCATTCCATGCCACCAATCCAAGGGAGGGATAAAGTGGGGAAATCTCACCGCCCTGCAGTTAACTTTTCATGAGTTTCTCAGCAGTCGAAAAAATTTCAGTCTACTTTTCAGTCCCCGGTAAAGTTACGTTTGCAGATCTCAAAACTCAGCTATCTGAAAGCTTTAAAAATCCATACTTCATCTGACAGCTAAAGTTCTGATCAATTATCAGTTGCAAGTTAAACCATGTCTAGGTTTCCTCAACTTTCCGTATTTCTCAGGTGATTTAACTATTCAAAATAAGTAGGACCACGATTAGGTGCGATTGGAACGAACTCTTCTTGTGTTTCTAACTTCTCATTGCGCATGCTTTCCTTGCTTATTTCATGACAAGAGGTAAATAACTGTCGCAATATTTTATTGCCGTTGAATTCACCAAGGAAAGGGAGAAAGAGTTCAATATGTCAGTTTGCCTAGTTCTTCTCTCACAAATTTGATCAAGGTCTAATTCAAAGTCTATAATTAAGCTCTCAGCATGATTGCTTAGAAGTAAAACAAAAATATAACATACAATTGAAGAAAGGCGTCTGATTATAAAATGTAGTCAGGGCTTAATCAAGAAAGAATAATGAAGAAGCCTAATCTTATCTTTGTTTGTTACAAGGCGTCGAAAGCACTTAACAATAGAGATAACACTCCAGTACGTTCTGCAGAGTCCTTGCACGGTTACATTCTGACGAACGAGATGACGCAAGAGCTAGTGCAGTCATGCTCTGGATAAAACCAAGACAAACCACATGATAATTTTCAGTGCAAACAAGCATCAACGGACTCATCCACACACCTGGCACAAAGAAACAAAAGCAGATCACTGTTCAATTCACTTAAGCCGAGTTTTATTTGTTAGGTATTTCAGTTTTCATGCTTTCGAAAATACAAGAAATTTTGGCCTTAATATTTCGACAATGTCCAAAAACCCTGTCTAATCGCACTGAACGTGGAATATCACTATATAAGAAGGTGCGGGAAAACGGTTTATAGGATCATTACAATATTGCAATATTCGATCGTACCCGTTGTGGGTTTTTCTGCTTTTGACAATGTCATGTTTCAACGTCACGGTTGTCGGACTTGTTGACTTCGATGAGCAGGGCCACCCAATGTCACAAGACTACTTGAAATCATCGGTAGTCGAGAAATAACCTGTTTGTACACATACCCATAACCACAAGTATTAGACAAAGCTCCTCGAAACATCACTCTTTTGTCAATAACTTTGCTTGTAAGCAAACACTGTCGTATCTGCTCCGACAAGCAAAGTTGCCAGAGTAATAAATATTGCTTGATAAAAAGTTTATTTCATCGCCAGAGGTATATAACGGTTAACATATATTATTATATGGCTAGCTCCGTGAGCGGGCAAGATCATGCTGAACCAAATCGCGCGCTGTGATTGGCTACCCGAGAGGGCAAGATGGAGCCATCTTGCCCGCTCGGGACTACCCGCGGCATCCCGAAAGCAAAATTTCACCAAAAGCCATATAATAAATCCTTTATTGACCAAGTTTGATCGGTCAAGATGGCTGGATATTGGCCTCGTTCTTTTTTTTGCGAGTTTATGGACCTCGACCTCGTCTCGGTCCATAAACACGCAAAAAAAGAACTTGGCCAATATCCAGCCATCTTGACCTCACACTTGGTCAATAACCCATACTTATTGACATTGAATTTGCCAAGGAAAGCTGAAATAGTTCAATATGTCAGTTCACCTAGTTCCACTCCCGCATTTTTTATTTTCTTTTTAATTTTTAAGTACCTTCTCATTTCCCTATAAGGTCTTATTAAGTTTTCAACATTTAATCTTGGCTTTTGTTTTACCGTTCAGGTAGTTTCCTGGCCAAACAAATTAACACTTGAAAACCGGGAGCTGGGCGTCTGAATTTCTAGCAAGCACGTTTTGCACCTATGACACAGCAATAACCAGTGATTCGCATGATTGCAGAGATGTGTGTAGAACAAAAACATAACATAATATCTGCACGTTTATGAAACGCAATTAAGACGGAATCCGCCAGACGTTGGAGTAGCAAGTGGACAAAAATCTTGTACCAAGATTATTTACATTGTATTGCAAACTTCTGTAGGGCTCTTTTAATTATCTTCTCAAAACAATTCATTTCTAGCAACACCAAACGTCGAAAACGAATGTTGAAGTTCGTATGAAACGCTTAAAAGTTTTGGTGAAATGAAACTGATGATGGAATTTTGCCTGTGTTTCCACAAAATCACTGAACTTTGAAATTTATTTTCTCTCGTTCCCGTGGGAAATTATTTTTCGGAGTTATTTCAGGCAATTATTTATGTATTTAGCTTTAAAAAAATGTAAAAATGACTGTAAAATATTTAAAATTACTCTGGTACAGATTTTTGTCCACTAAAACCTGAAATTGCTCCATCTTCTATCGGATTTCGTCTTAAGACTTAAAAGAGACTGATTTCTTTGGCCAATGTCAAATACTTTGTAGCAGCCTTTTAAATAAATTGATAAAGTGATTTTTTTTGTTTCAGTGACACAGGTGTCTTTGTAATGCGTGTTAAATATATTATAGACGATTAAATTAAACTCCAAACATAATTCCTGACAGCAACAACGACCTTGCAACAACAATGGTATGCTTTATTTTCTCTAAATACTTGAAGACTAGTACAATAACTTAGAAAATAAGTATGTTTAAAGTCGAGCGAGGGCAAATATTACAAACATAAATTAACTTTACGGAAATCCTGTCGGGGGCAGAAAAAGTCGTTGTCGCATGTCTGAATCAGTCGAATATTGTTGAATGTGTTTCAGTTATTGGTGCTCGTTGTCGCTACTCGGCGTCAAAATTTACCCTGTGTGTGGCCCTACAGAACGCACGCAAGTGTTATCTTTGTTTTTTAAGCTCTGTCCACACTTTAATTTTATAACAATAACGCCATGATTAGGCTTTCTCACTGCTTTTATTATTCATCCTGTGGAGTTACTCGTAAGATGATTATCGGTTTTTGTTGTTTCAATTCAAGCATAGCAACCACAGGTCAATTGAATACGAGAAGTCTATTCCTAGATCGGGGTTTGAATAAATCAAAGGGTTCTGCAGTTAACTCTGAATGCGCACATTTCAAATTCCTAGCATTCCATGCCACCAATCCAAGGAGGGATGGAGTGGTGAAATCTCACCACCATGCAGTTAACTTTTCATGGGTTTCTCAGCAGTCCACAAAATTTCAGCCTACTTTTAAAGTCCCCAGTGAAGTTTGCAGATCTCAAAACTCAGCTAGCTGAAAGCTTTAAAAATCCATTCTTTATCTGACAACGTAAATTCTGATCAATTGTCAGCTGCAAGTTAAGCCACGCACGTCCAGGTTTCCGGCTACACTTGCTCATTTCTCAGGTGATTTAGCTATTCAAAGTGGGTAGGACCACGATGAGCTACGATTGGAATGAACTTATCTTGTGTTTCTATCTTCCCAAAGCGCTTTGGAGAAGGAATTAATGAAAGTAGTGATCGATTAATTCACTCGCAACTTTGGAATAGACCTCGGTTTATCGGATCAAGGCAATATTGTAATATTCGGCGATCGTACCTGTTGTGGGTTTTTCTGCTTTTGACGACGTCATGTTTCAACGTCACGGTTGTTGGACTTGTTGACTTCGTTGAGCAGGGCCGACCAATGTCACAAGACTACTTGAAATCATCGATAGTCGAGAAATAACCTGTTTGTACACATACCCATAACCACAAGTATTAGACAAAGCTCCTCGAAACATCACTCTTTTGTCAATAACTTTGCTTGTAAGCAAACACTGTCGTATCTGTTCCGACAAGCAAAGTTGTCAGAGTAATAAATATTAATTGATAAAAAGCTTATTTCATGGCCAGAGGTATATAACGTTTAACATATATTATTGACATTGAATTTTCCGAGGAAAGCTGACGTAATTTAATATATCAGTTCGCCTAGTTCCATTCTCGCAATTTTTTATTTTCTTTTTTTTTTAATTACGTTTTCATTTCCCTATTAGGTCTTATTAATAAGTTTTCAACATTTAATCTTGGCTTTTGTTTTTCCGTTCATTTAGTACAGTTACCCTGGCAAGACAAATTAACACTTAAAACACCGGGAGCGCGGCGTCTGAAATTCTAGCAAGCACGTTTTGCACCCATGACACTGCAATAACCAGTGATTCGCATGATTGCGGAGATGTGTCTAGAACAAAAACATAACATAATATCTGCACGTTTATGAAACGCAATTAACACTTAAAGCAGCATAAAATTGAAGAAAAGCCTCTGATTTTAAAATGTAATCAGGGCTTAATCAACTGAAAGAATAATAAAGAAGCCTAATCGAACTTTGTTTGTTATGAAGTGATAAGGCGTCGAAAGCACTTAACAATAGAGATAACACTCCAGTACGTTCTGTAGAGTCCTTGCACGGTTAAATTCTGACGAACGAGATGACGCAAGAGCTAATGTAGTCATGCTCTGGATAAAACCAAAACAAACCACATTCGATAATTTTTAATCCAGGCAAGCATCAACGGACTCCTCCACACCCCTGACACAAACAAACAAAAACAAACCACCCTTCAATTCACTTAAGCAGGGCTTTATTTGTTAAGTGTTTTTCATGCTGCGGTATCAATCGATTCTCCTTGTTCGCAAGGCAATAACCTGTTTTTGTTTTACTTATTTAAGCATAGCGAGGGATAAATTGAATAACGAGGTTATTTTCTTGATGATAGGTTTCAGAAAAAAAACTAAGGGTCCTGCAGTTAATTCCAAATACGCAGACTTCAAATTCTTAATAATCCATATCAATGCATGTCGCAAATCCAAGATCCGGGAAGGAGCGCTGAAATCTCAGTTACCAGAAACTTCTCAGCAATTTTCTCAGTAGTAGAAAAAATTTCAGTCTACTTTTTAGCCCCAGTAAAGTTTACAGAACTCAAAAGTCAGCCTACAGCTTAAAGTTCTGAAGAATTTTCAGCTGCAAGTTAAAGCACATCTAGGTTTCCTTAACTTTCCGTATTTCTCGGGTGACTTAACTATTCAAAATAGGTAGGACCACGATTAACTACGATTGGAACGAACTTGTCTTGTGTCTCTATCTTCTTAAAGCGCTTTGAAGAAGGAGTTAATGAAAGTAGTTTTTAATTCCCTCTCAGCGTATTTTAACATGAACTGGACTTGATATTTTTATGCAATTATTCCTGCAAGTGCCGAAGGACAGCTTTATGGTGATTCAACTTTTCCAAGGTTTCGTTATATAACAACTTGCTGTTAACTAATATCGTTATCGTTGGCAATGAGGTAAACAATCCATAGGAAACAAATCGTGCTAAGCCGGTACAATAAAAACGAGTGGGCATCAATTAAGCATCCTTTTCTGCTTCGCTTAGTTAGGGACAAGAGCGATCGATATATTTATTTGCTGAAGTAGTTTGTCGAGTTGTATTAGGTCCCCATAGAAACCTTAAGCTCTCTCAAATACTCCTTTAATTTATTTGATTAAAAACAGTTGCATTGTAAATTTCTTCTCAGGCAGTCCTTATCACTGTTTATGACTACAAGTTGTTTTTAAAACATATTTTGCGGCCTCGTAAAAACATAGTGGGACTGCTCACACGCTTAATTTGATTAGTTTGAAGATTAAAAACGGCGTTATAACGTTTGTCTCGGAGAATATCACTTTATAGTTTTTAAACCTTATATCTTGCCTCGTAAATTATACTGCGACTGTCTACGCGCTTAAATGTGCAATCTAAAGAACTGAAAACAGTCTGCAAACAAAATCGATTCTTGCAATCCTCAATGTGTAGGACAGAGACCTAACAATGCAGGAATCATTGCGCTTCCCTTCTTTAAAATAAAAGTTATTTTCAGTCTTGTTGTTGTCAAAACTGATGGTTTACGAGTCACTGACATTCCGTTTTCATATTCAATGACTAGAGTAGGAGATCAACGGACTTGTGAAGAACAAGAGTCTGCATCTGATTTACAAAGAATCTCATCTAATCCCAAAAATATTTACTCAATTTAGAATATAATAAAAGATTACGTCAATGGTTAACCTTTCTTGTCTTTACTCGGAACGCTCTGGAATATTGTTTTCATCAGGCAGAAAGAACACTCAGACTAGAGTGAATTTAAGTACTTTTGGTGAAGCACGTAACTACGATATTTGACTACGAGTGATATCAAGAGAAATGATGGTTTTTTGGCCATTAAATTGGGAAATTCATCTTTTGTTTTTCAAAAATAATGTCTTTCTATTTTAAGAACCCTGGTTTAAATTTGTTAAGCCTCAATAACTAGCTTTTGTTTTCAAAATGTGAAAGAATTTGCAACCAAGAACAAACCAAATCTTAATCAAATGAACTTTCTCGAAAATAGTTTTAGAAAGTTTGTACAAACTTGTTTTAGACATATTCATTTTGACGGGTGCGTCCATTGACATTTGCTTCACAAAATAAGACACATTTGAGTTTTGGAAAGTGGAAATTACCGTGTTTTAATTTTACGAAGTGTTTTTGCGAGTTCCATTTAAACGCTCCACTTCACAACCATAACATTTCTGCCCGGTTTCATTTAAAACGAATCTTGCGCTCGTCAGTGGCTAACCATCCCGGACTGAACTTTGTAGACTCACGGCCCAATGTTTATAAACCTACTCAAGGACTCAGTTTTGTTGATTGAATGGATTCTTTATATCGACTTCCGCGAGGTTAATTTTAAGTTGGGAGTGATATGGAGGAACGGGCGTTGCAAAAAACGCGGTGGACTCTTAGCCTATCTATCAGACTCTTACCTATATAAGACCCGTGAAAATGTTAAACGCTTGTATCACGGTAAGCTACGCTTTATAAAGAAAGTGTTTGCTTGTGTTTCATTCAAGCGAAGCGTGGGAAGCTAGACTCTTTGCAGTGTGTTCCAGAGTTCTGACGGTATTCGAGAAGGTAGATGTTACAAACACAAACTATTCCATAAATTGCACCTGTAAAAAATTGTAGCTTATCTTTCACTATGGTATAAAGTTGTCAAAAGTTCGTCCTTCTTTTATCGCCGCAAGCTTATGTCATACTTTTAATACCTTTTATCCGTTTTTTGGGGGAAAGGGAGGAGGGCAAACAAAATTACTAAGTAAGTTTAATTCGCAATAAGAGGGGTGTTAATTGTCTTGTAAACAATGCACAGACTACCACACCATCAGATATTACAAAGTGTTATTTCCAATTGCGGAATAAATAATCTCGTTGAAAAATCCAAGCGCATCTTTTTGTTTTTAGCCAGTATTATATTTGCTAAGGCCGAGTGTATGAACATTACATCAAAAACGTTGCATGCTTGTGTGGTTCTCACTGTTTTTTATAAGCCTGATTATGCAATGTCGAGCAGTACATCCGCTGCCATCTCCAATCTTCAGATGTGAAGATAAAATCAGGACTCATTTGAGAGAAGAGAAATAGCAGTTGTTGCATCATCCAGTTTGTTGGCAATTTTCTACATTAGTGAAACATGTATAAGCTACAATTTTTTTATAGGGTGCAATGTTATGGGAATAGTTGTCGTGTGTAACATCTTACCTTTCCCCGAAATACGGTCAGAACTCGGAACACCTGCAAAGAGTCGAGCTTCCCCAAGCTTTCGTGCTGAATAACACAAGCAAACACTTTCTTGATAAGGCGTAGGCTTACGTGATAGCAGGCGTTTTAACATTTCACGCAGGCTTATAATAGGTAATAGTCTGATATAGCTAAGACGCACCGCGTTTTTGGCAACGCACACGTTCCCCCATATCACCCCCAACTTATTAACCTCGCGGAAAGTCAAATAAGAGATCCATCAATCAAACCAAACTGTAGCCTTGAGTGTTTATAAACTGGGCCGGAGTCTACAAAGTCATTCCGGGGATGGTTAGCCACTGACGAGAGCAAGATTTGTTTTAAATGAACCGGGCAGAAATGTTATGTTGTGAAGTGGAGCGTTAATGGAACTCGCAAAAACACTTGTAAAATTAAAACAGGTAATTTTCCACTTTCCAAACTCAAGTGTTTATTTTGTGAAGCAAATGTTCAAGGACGCACCGTCAAAATGAAATGTCTAAAACAAGTTGTACAAACTTTCTAAAACTATTTTCGAGAAGTTCATTTGATTAAATTTGGTTTGTTCTTTGGTTGCAAATTCTTTCAAATTTTAAAACAAACGCGTTATTGAAGCTTAACAAATTTAAAACAGGGTCTTAAATAGAAGAATTATTTTGAAAAACAAAGATGAATTTCCAATTTAATGGCCAAAAAACCATCATTTCTTGATATCACTCGTAGTCAAATATCGTAGTACGTGCTTCACCAAAGTACTAAATTCACTCTAGTCTTGAGTGTTTTTCGCCTGAGAAACAATATTCCAGAGCGTTCCGAGTAAGACAAGAAAGTTAACATGACGTATCTTTTATTATATTCTAAATTGAGTAAATATTTTTGGATTAGATAGAATTTTTGAAATCAGATGAGACTCTTGTTCTCACAATCCGTTGATCTCTAATCTAGTCATTGAATATGAAAACGGAATGTCAGTGCTCGTAACCACAGTTTTACAACAACAAGACTGAAAATAACTTTTATTTTAAAGAGGGAAGCGCAAGATTCCTGCATCTGTCCTACACATTGAGGATTGCAAGAATCGATTTTGTTTGCAGACTGTTTTCAGTTCTTTAGATTGCACATTTAAGCGCGTAGACAGTCGTAGTATAATTTACGAGGCAAGATATAAGGTTTAAAAACTATAAAGTGATACTCGCTGAGACAAACGTTATAACGCCGTTTTTAATCTTCAAACTAATCAAATTAAGCGTGTGTGAGCAGTCCCACTATATTTTTGCGAGGCCGCAAAATATGTTTTAGAAACAACTTGCAGTCATAAACAGTGATAAGGACTGCCTGAGAAGAAATTTACAAGCAACTGTTTTTAATCAAATAAATTAAAGGCGTATTTGAGAGAGCTTAAGGTTTCTATGGGGACCTAATACAACTCGACAAACTACTTCAGCAAATAAATATATCGATCGCTCTTGTCCCTAACCGTTGACTAAGCGAAGCAGAAAAGGATGCTTAGAATTGATGCCCACTCGTTTTTATTGTACCGGCTTAGCATGATTTGTTTCCTATAGATTGTTTACCTCATAGCCAAGGATAACGATGTTAGTTAACTGCAAGTTGTTATATAACGAAACCTTGGAAAAGTTGAATCAGCATAAAGCTGTCCTTCGGCACTTGCAGGAATAATTGCATAAAAATATCAAGTCCAGTTCATGTTAAAATACGCTAACAGGGAATTAAAAACTTCTTCATTAATTCCTTCTTGAAAGCGCTTTAAGAAGATAGAGACAAAAGACAAGTTCGTTCCAATCGTAGTTAATCGTGGTCCTACCTATTTTGAATAGTTAAGTCACCCGAGAAAGACGGAAAGTTAAGGAAACCTAGATGTGCTTTAACTTGCAGCTGAGAATTCTTCAGAACTTTAAGCTGTAGGCTGACTTTTGAGATCTGTAAACTTTACTGAGGGCTTAAAAGTAGATTGAAATTTTTTATACTACTGAGAAAATTGCTGAGAAGTTTCTGGTAAATGAGATTTCAGCGCTCCTTCCCGGATCTTGGATTTGCGACATGCATATGGATTATTAAGAATTTGAAGTCTGCGTACTTGGAATTAACTGCAGGACCCTTAGTTTTTTTTCTGAAACCTATGATCAAGAAAATAACCTCGTTATTCAATTTATCCCTCGCAATGCTTAAATAAGAAAAACAAAACAGGTTATTGCCTTGCGAACAAGGAGAATCGATTGATACCGCAGCATGAAAAACACTTAACAAATAAAGCCCTGCTTAAGTGAATTGAAGGGTGGTTTGTTTTTGTTTGTTTGTGTCAGGGGTGTGGAGGAGTCCGTTGATGCTTGCCTGGATTAAAAATCATCGAATGTGGTTTGTTTTGGTTTTATCCAGAGCATGACTACATTAGCTCTTGCGTCATCTCGTTCGTCAGAATTTAACCGTGCAAGGACTCTACAGAACGTACTGGAGTGTTATCTCTATTCTTAAGTGCTTTCGACGCCTTATCACTTCATAACAAACAAAGTTCGATTAGGCTTCTTCATTATTCTTTCAGTTGATTAAGCCCTGACTACATTTTAAAATCAGAGGCTTTTCTTCGATTTTATGCTGCTTTAAGTCTTAATTGCGTTTCATAAACGTGCAGATATTATGTTATGTTTTTGTTCTAGACACATCTCCGCAATCATGCGAATCATTGGTTATTGCTGTGTCATGAGTGCAAAACGTGCTTGCTAGAATTTCAGACGCCGCGCTCCCGGTGTTTTAAGTGTTAATTTGTTTTTCCAGGGTAACTACCTGAACGGAAAACAAAAGCCGAGATTGAATGTTGAAATCTTATTAATAAGACCTTATAGGGAAATGAAAACGTAATTAAAAAATAAAAAGAAAATAAAAAATTGCGAGAGTGGAAGTAGGCGAACTGATATATTAAATTACGTCAGCTTTCCTTGGAAAATTCAATGTCAATAATATATGTTAACCGTTATATACCTCTGGCCATGAAATAAGCTTTTTACAATTAATATTTATTACTCTGACAACTTTGCTTGTCGGAGCAGATACGACAGTGTTTGCTTACAAGCAAAGTTATTGACAAAAGAGTAATGTTTCGAGGAGCTTTGTCTAATACTTGTGGTTATGGGTATGTGTACAAACAGGTTATTTCTCGCTTACCGATGATTTCAAGTAGTCTTGTGACATTGGGTGGCCCTGCTCATCGAAGTCAACAAGTCCGACAACCGTGACGTTGAAAACATGACGTTGTCAAAATCAGAAAAACCCACAACAGGTACGATCGAATATTGCAATATTGTAATGATCCTATAAACCGTTTTCCCGCACCTTCTTATATAGTGATATTCCACGTTCAGTGCGATTAGACAGGGTTTTACCTCTTGTCATGAAATAGGCAAGGAAAGCACGCGCAATGAGAAGTTAGAAACACAAGAAGAGTTCGTTCCAATCGCACCTAATCGTGGTCCTACTTATTTTGAATAGTTAAATCACCTGAGAAATACGGAAAGTTGAGGAAACCTAGACATGGTTTAACTTGCAACTGATAATTGATGAGAACTTTAGCTGTCAGATGAAGTATGGATTTTTAAAGCTTTCAGATAGCTGAGTTTTGAGATCTGCAAACGTAACTTTACCGGGGACTGAAAAGTAGACTGAAATTTTTTCGACTGCTGAGAAACTCATGAAAAGTTAACTGCAGGGCGGTGAGATTTCACCACTTTATCCCTCCCTTGGATTGGTGGCATGGAGTGCTGGGAATTGAAATGTGCGAATTTAGAGTTAACTGCAGAACCCTTTGATTTACTTAAACTCCGAGCTAGGAATAAAGTTCTCGTATTCAATTGATCTCTGATTGCTATGTTTAAATTGCAACGACGAAAACCGATTATCATCCTATTGATAACTCCGCCGAATTAATAATAAAAGCAGTGAGAAAACCTAATCGCGGTATTTTGTTATAAAGTGATTAAAGGTCGACAGAACTTGAAAACAGAGACAACGCTTGCGTGCGTTTTGTAGAGCCACAGCCAGGGTAAATTCTGACGCAAACTAGTGACGACGAGCACCCATAAAACACATTCATCAATATTAGACTGATTCAGACATGCGACAATGGACTTATTCTGCCCTCGACAGAATTTCCGTGAAGTTACTTAAGTTTGTTATTGCCCCCCTGGCTCTTCTTTAAACATATCTATTTCCTAAGTTTTTGTAGATCTTTGTTTGTAATTTTCTATACAAATGTGTTTTACGTGTTTAGAGCAAATAAACTGAAATAAAGTATATCACTGTTGTTGTAACGTCGTTTTTGCTGTCAGTAATTATGTTTTGGAGTTTAATTTAATCTCTTAAGTCTTATTGCGTTTCATAAACGTCCAGATATTATGTTTTGTTTTTGATCTACACAGATCTCCGCAATCATGCAAATCACTGGTTAATGCTGTGTCATAGGTGCAAAACGTGTTTGCTGGAATTTCAGACGCCGCCTTCCGGTTCAGTTTAAAGTGTTAATTTGTTTTCACAGGGTAACTACCTGAACGGAAAAATAAAAGCCAACATTAAATGTTAAAAACTTAATGAGACCTAATAAGGATTAAAAATTAAACAAGAAAATAAAAAAATTCCGAGAGCTGAACAAGGCGAACTGACATATTGAACTCCTTCACTTTTCCTTGGCAAATTCAATGTCAATAAAATATGTTAGAAAACAGTCCTAAGAAAGAACGCGCGTTGATTGGTTAATAATCATGTTTGTATAACTCGATGGAGACACAGAACTAGCGAGCGCTGTTGACGTGGTGATAACGCGAGCAAAGAGAATTTACATTTTGATAATCAAAGTTAACAACTTGTTTTCCTTTTTCTCGTCGCGGAAAACATGTACTCCGTGTTTCTATCGAGTTGTAGAAACACTCGTGAAAGTTTGGGAGAACTCGAAAAAACTGTGGAAACACTCGCATTTCTCGTTCTCCCAAACGTCCACTCGCGTCTCTATAACTCGATAGAAACACAGCACATATTTCTATTTTAGTCTTAATTAACCGTTATTTACTTCTGGCCATGAAATAATTATCAAGCAATATTTCATTATTTTGACAACTTTGTTTGTCAGAGCAGATATGCGGCAGTGTTGGTTTACAAGCGAAGTTATTGACAAAAGAGTGATGTTTCGAGGAGCTTTGTACAGTACTTGTGGCATGGTCATAGCATGGGTATGGGTACAAACAAGTCATTTTTCCACCGATGATTTCAAGTAGTCTTGTGATATTTATTGATCGGCCCTGCTCACCAAAGTCAACAAGTCCAACAACCGTGGTGTTGAAACATCATGTTGTCAAAAGCAGAAAAACCCACAAGACTTTCGATCGAATATTGCAATATTGCTTTAAGCGGACAAACCGTTTTGCCGCACTCACTTATGAAGTGACCTCCGCGTTCAGAGTTACACAGGAAACTTGAAATATTTGGGCCAAAATTCTTGTACTTTCGAAAACAGCTCGGGCTCTGATAAAAAATGAATACCGACATTTTTGGATTCAGAGTGGACAGGACTTCCCCCTTAAAAGTTTGAACAGTTTGGGAGGACCATTTAAAAGTTGGAGTTCTGAAACAAGTTACTGGTAAATTAACTTATGTGAAGCCTGCATGTAGTAGCAGAAATAATACTAAGCCGACAGTTTTAGACCGTGTTCTCTGGCACACTGTATTTCCTTTTAAAATCAAAAAATTATTAAAATTTTTACTTTTCTCTTCGACGGAAGGAATGGGAAACGGGATGGAAACGTGCGAACTTACCAAACAAGTCCAATCATTTGACCTAACACTGTTCCCCGTGGGAACTGGTATTACTTAACAGACAAAAGCATAAAATATAAAAACGCCCGACGTCAGGCAGATTTTACTCTGATGATGATCGAATAGATCGAAAACGTTTAGTAAATAGAAGATATTACACGGTGGCTAGAAGACATGAATTTTATATTCCAGTGGCTGGAACAATATCGCTTGAGAACATAAATTCATATCTTCGAGCTCACGTGTAATGTTCTTTTTGTTCTATAAACATATTGATGACGGCGTTTTTGATGATTTTCCGAAGATTTCCGACCACTTTCCGAAGATTTTCGAAAAATTTCCAAAACTGTTCCGAAGGCCAGACGAACGTTCCCGAACATTTTCGGAGAATTTCCGAAAATTTTCCGAAGATTGCCGAAGACTTTCGAGGAAGACCCGAAGATGTTTCGATGATACACTAACGAATTTAAGTACAATTTAAGAGACAACCACGATAAAGTGAAATCATTGATATCTTCACATATCGTTTTGATCAATTTGTTACCACTAGGTATACCACTGACTTTTACATAATATTTTAAATTATTAAAAATCTGGATCATTGGATAATGCAATTCGAGAGTTTTCATCGGCTTAGCCATCATGGTATATGAGCCATTATACCATGATCTACAAAAATGGCGAGCGTATGCGTGATTTTTTGGGCCTTTTTGTTTTTATTGTAGTCTAGTTTTCTATATTTTGGGGCGTTTTTAATAAAACAATTATTCCATTCGCGCTTGTTGGATATGAGATGATTATAGCCAACTCGGCGTTACGCGCCTCGTTGGCGCTCATGGAATAATTGTTAATTGTTATTCATTCAAAATATTTCCCCGTTTCTGATTGGTTAAAACCACACGCATAATTCACCATAACCAGCAGCTGTTTACCAAATTTGGAAAGAGGCTTCGTCATATTGAACCAATGACGTCAAAAGTGCAGCCCGCTGCAGATTATTGAACCTTTGACCGATAAAACCTGGGGACGATACTGTGTTTTTTTTTGGTGAGCACAAAAACAAAGAGCGGAATGGCGAAACTCCTTTAAGAACGTGGAAATATTTTGAATGAATAATAAAGCAATTATTGAATTCGGCTTTCGTAGGATATGAAGAATTCTGCAGATCTCGGAGAGTGTTATCCCCCTCGGCCTTCGGCCTCTCTGGATAACACCCTCCTTGATCTGCAGAATTCTTCATATCCTACTCAGCCTCATTCAATAATTGCTAAATATACATAGGACTCTGCGCGCGCTGTGATTGGTCAAAAACCCATGTTTTATCAGAGTATAAAACATAGAAAACGCGTTTTTTATTGTTTTGCGCATGTAAAATCTATATTTTAAAGCAAACGGAAAAGCCTAAGCCGTGTATTACACTGTGATTAAATACGATGGTCATTTGAGACCACGCGAGAAATGTAGAAAACACTCGCCTGCGGCTCGTGTTTTTTACATTTCCCTCGTGTTCTCAAATGACCATCGTGTTTTTATCACAGTGTAATACATGGCTTAGGCTTCTTTATTTGTTAATTATAACCTCATTTGTTTTAATATATTTTATCGGCGAAATGTACATAAAACAGTAATGATTATGGCGAACATATAATAAGGTTATGACACAGCAATCAAGTAACATCTGGTTGATTTGAAAGAGGTGTAGTGCGTAGATCATAACCGTGTGAAAATGAACTGAATTTTGCTAATTACACAAAAGTGAACTTCATCTTTAAGGTTACTCCGGCCAAACCTTCGCGGGTGTCATCCAGGAAAAAATTCCCCACAAACTATTTATCAGTAGAAAGGTTATAACATGTAGAATAAGATAAAATTATGTTCTGTTTTGACTTTTGCTTTCCAAAGGCGGCAAAAGCCGTCAAGTCCAAAATGACCTGCTGACGTTCCAGTGAATTAATCGGATATGAAATGCGATCGTTGATGCAAAAGAACTATGCAGTGTTAATCACAGAGCATCAATCTCCAAAAGAGTGTCAGCATTTTCTTCAATTTCTATTGGTTATCTCTTTATAGATCAGTGTCAAGTTCCACTGTCGTAAAAAGCGGATTGACGGATTCAGCCATTAATTTTAGCGGATCGGCGGATTTACATACCCCTATTCACGCCCTCCTATTGATTCGCTGGAACGAGTCAGCCGGTCACTTGGAGTTACGGGCTTCTGCCGCCTTTGGAAAGAAAAAGTCAAAACAGACCATAATTTTATCGGAAGATGTTTCTTAAAGCCATTTTTTTTGCATTCGAGTTTCTGTACAAAAATTTTTGTCATTGCTTTACATGAGATCATTGGCCAACAAATTTCCCATTATCTTTCTGCAAATCATAACCGAGAATTACGATGAGTAATTTGTACTAGTGTTACACTTTTTGTACCGTGTTACACTTTTTGCACCGTGTTACACTTTTTGCACCGTGTTACACTCTTTGCACTCTTTACACTTAAACTGCACTGCTCTCAGCCAATCAGAATCGAGTAATTTTTTCATGTGTATTATTACAAACGTAAAATAAAAAGAGGGAGTCATCGTGCTTATTTTCATGCCACAAAACTGACAAATATGGCTATTTTGGTGACTTTTGGTTATCTCAGTGCGTCAGCAATAAGTTCGATATTTTTTCAATACGCCGCGTTATGTCACAGATATAGTTTGACTTTCTTTGATTGTTTATCCACCTTAGTCCCGGAAAAAAATGTCTTCAAATACGCTGCATTTTTTTTTTAATAAAGGAAACAAAATTTGGACACGCGCGTCACTGAGGATACTGTTCTTACTGAATTTATGTATGTGTCACCATGCTGGTTTCAGAGAAAACAAGCATTTATTTCTCTGTCAAGCTTAGCCTGAGGGAAATCTCTTATGTTATGTATGTGCACGCGCCCGACCACGCGCTCATTTGCGCGCGCTAATGACGCAAATATCGTGCGCAGTAGGGATGCGCAATACACTATTTGTTTACTGAGCACTTCATTCACGCGTTTTCCGCACTTGCGTACCAATACAGCTTTTTGTATTGCGTGCCTTAATCCACCTACTGAAGAAGGGCCAAGCGCGAAACGTTTACTTTATTAGAACAAATTTGACACTTTTCAGAGCGTTTTAGCCTTATATATGACTTTCCGACAATGTCACGCATCGTGTATATGAGTTTTTTGCTCATTCCAACTGAATGCGCAGTGCAATATTGAAGAATCACATTAAGGTATTGAGCCAAAAAAAAATGCGACAGAAAGAGAGAAAGGGAAAACAAATTCAAGCCACGCCCAAAAACCAGATCTAGATCTTAGGGGTTCCTTTTTACAAGCACTCCTTCTTCTTTATGTAAGAGTACTCCCCCCCCCCCCCCCCCCGCCCAGGGGTAAGAGCAATCATCACTATGTCAAAGCATCACATTTGCAGGGATCAGAATTGATACCACAAAGAGAACTAGAAACTTAAGTGTTATAATGGATGAACTTTTATCATTTATCACTCACATCAGTGAACTTTGTAAAAAAAAATCTACTCTTGCAATGCGATATATGCTCTTGTAGTTTCTCGTTTGGATACATTATTTCAACGGCATTCTCTATGGTGGCCCCCAAATACCAAAGGGATAAACCTCGATGGATTGAAAACATCGCAGCCCACCTTGTTACGGATCAAAATGCGAAGACCATGTAACACCAGGGCTTGCACTGACGTCCGGATGAGCAGAGGATTGACTTTAGATTCTATTTACATAAGATCTTGCATAACCAATCCGCTAATTAACTAAAACCACTCATTATTAAGGAATACTGTCCATCGTGTATTTTACAATAACTGCAGAAGTTCTCGTGCGCTCATTGGCTAATTTTTATTGTCAATGTGCGGAAAGACGCATGAATTCATAATTTATGCAATGCCTCAACAAGCGGCTATCGCCTCGTGGATCCACAGCTAGTTTGACAATGTTATGACAAAACTCATCATCAAAAAACACAGTACAGACGCATTAAAATCTGACGTCAATTTGTTAAATCACGTTCTTCACTTGTTGTTATTATTATAATCATATGAAAAAAAAAAGCAATTAACTTTATCGATTGCGGTTAGTTTAAAAAGACTTCTACTTTCCTTTTATTCACTTGCCAAGTTGTTATCAGAAAGTTTGCTACCGGACAGTTGATAAACCAAACACGCTCAAGGTAACCTGCGATCAGGCGTCCCTTACATTTTTTGTCACGGCGGGAAGGTACGCCTGATACAATTACTTGACTATTTGTCTGTTGCTAGTCCAGAATCTGGACTTTTCTCTGATTGGTCAAGAAACAAAAAGGTACTTAGAACTGAGCCAGGATTGGTTACCTTTGTGGCGGTGTGATTTCCGGTAAAAAAAAATCCCGCGTGCTGATGAATTCCACCCATGACGTCTGATGAGGCGAGCGAAGAGAGCGAGTTTTTGTCAGCTTTAAATGCTTCTCTTCAGAGTTTTGTTTACAAAACTCTCAGTGATGAACAAACAGAATGCATTCACAGAATCGCATGCCATGGGAGAGATGTTTTGGTGGTGCTACCGACGGGATTAGGCAAGAGCGCTATATATGTATTACCACCGTTTTTGTTGATACACGACTTTGGAAAACAAAACAACCACGGAAACGTTTCCAAAATTTCCGTCAATCATACATGTTATCGACAGATCAGATCGAAATCCACCAATCACAGCCCACTAGCATGACGTAAAGAAGGTCAGAGGGTCACACTAATGGCTGTGATTGGTGGATTTCGATCCGATCTATCGAAAACACGCGAGACTTCCCGTAATTCTGCTTGGTTATCCGGAATGAATGATTAATTAGGGGGCGGCAGACAAATAGTCAAGTAATTGTATCAGGCGTACCTTCCCGCCGCGATAAAAAATATAAGGGACGCCTGATCGCAGGTTACGCTCAAGGTTGTATTTTAAATCAACCAATCGCAACCTTGAACCTCGGAAATTAGAATTTTTATGATTGGGATCGTGTCGTCCAATTCGGTCTTTTATAATACATTGAACTCTCTAACTCTCTTCTGATTGCCCGAAAGTGTACAGTGAATTTTCGAAATCAGCGCCCATGACGTCAAGGACACTCGGGTAATCATGTCAAATTCGCGCGCCTCGTGTTGCTTCTCGTCATTGAAGAAGCAAAAACATGACTTCCATTCTTTTTCGTTCAATGTATATTTAACAATTATCTTTGATCACTGATTCTGGATATCAAGAAAACCTCATCCAATAATTGTTTATAATCATACGGTGACAAACAAATCGGACTCCCGCTTCGCGGTCGTCCGATTTTGGTTATCACTCCTATGATTGCAGACCGAATTGGAATCAGTTTTATTACCCTTGATTGCTTATTATTATCATTGTAAAGTTAAACTGTATATCAGTTTATCATCGTAAAGATCGCTGGAAATTCTGGAAAGCGACTTTTTTGCGACAATACATAATTGTAGTGCTGATGGATAGCATGCGACTTTATTCCTAATGTTCATTAATGAATGGTTCTTTGTCCTGTTTGCCTTCTTCTTTCTCCATCATTCGGAGGCCGCACAACACAATAATAACTGCTATAACTAGAAGCACTCCTATAGCACTACCCACAGCAATGAACGGCACTGTATGATTTTCAACGTGTTGACCAACCAAGGCCGTGATGGTTCCTCCTTCTTGTTTTTCTACGTCACCGCTCCTGTTGGTAAAGAACAGTCCTACTATTTCCTTGTACCCCTTGGCCCGATGCTCGTGCGCAAAAGTTTCCATCAATACTTCAAATGACTTGTATTCAGGGCCATCGCGTGCGCATAGTAGAAGATGGTAATGTCTTTCGTGGAGTTTGTAGAACCAATGAGGTACCTTTGCAGTACGCTTGTCGCTATATCCAGAAGTATCAAACCAGAAGTATCCAGTGTGGTTGAAGACTCTTCGTAGTGCGGACCTCATGGTGATGTAGTCTTTCCAAGACAGCTCAAGCCGGCAGAACGAAGTGCTGGTGGGCGAAAAGGCCCCGCGCGCTGAATTCACAGAGGTATTACAATCAGTTACTAGTGTGTATACCTCACCCATACGTTTATTTCCCTTCATAAAGGGGTGAACAGGTTGAACAATGACCATGTGATCTGTTTTAAAGTTGTCAAGAGTGATTTTAATTCGTATCAGCTGCTGCAGGGAAGAAGGCTACCACCTTGCACCAGGCAGGCTTTCGTTGCGATCCCATTATTCCGAAGATGACATCACCCTCGGAAAGCTCCGAGACACAAACAACTCTTTTCGTCTGCTCCTCCTTCCTTATTTCTCCAGATATAGAACTGCTGCCCTTCATACTCGGACTGAAAGGTCGGGCATGGATGCAAATACCAAGCAGAGAGTACATTAAAAGGCCAGTCATGACGGCTGTCAGCTTTGAACAAATTAATAATTCGAGCAACGTTACTGATGTTTGTTGTTTGTGAGACAGTTTCCTTAAGATAGTCGCCCATTTCGTGCCCTTAGTAACTAATGTCTAGTATAAATCTACTAGTCGATCAAAACTTCATCTAAATCCTCTTCTCGACATTTCGAAAACGCCAAGAAACGGCCGTCATTTTGTTAACAAGCGCACACTGTTACGCTACTCACTATCTATCACAGAATAGATAGTGAGTAGCGCAGCCAATCAGAGAACGGCATTCGTGATAGAACGCTAGTAGATTTACACTAAAACTCGATATAAACACGGTACATGTAAGCTTAGTGGCTACCAAAATTACTTTGACATCTTCAAGACACCTGTGTAATCTAAAAAACACTTCACAAGAATAGCAATATTATGCCTCGGCCGGAGAAACAATATTCTTATTATAAAATAAAGTGTAACAGACCATAACAAGATTAACGAGTTTTGATGACGGCAGCAATATCCAGTTTACGCCTTTGACTTTTCTAAAGCAATTTTGTTGGGTTACAGTTCACTACAGCGAAAACAAAAGCAAGTCGCGACTGGTACTACACTTGGACTAATGATACGTCAACAAGAGTTTAGATGATAATTGCCGACATTTGAAATATCTCATGTATTAAGATATCACAATAGTAATCGCAACTGTTTTTTCTCGAACAACCTTGTTGTATTATTGAATAGAGTATTGACTTCTTGTAATTCGACTGACTCGTTTCCAGTGAGGTCGACCCAGTCGTCTTCTATGACAGAATTGCCAGACACGAATTGTACGCATGTCCACAACAGGGCACCAGTCAGCCTATGTATTTTCCAAAAAAAATCGAGCCTAGTACATGTACAGTAGCGTTGACAGTTTCAGATCGTCTCACGAAACTTGTGTGCATGAGTTTGTGCCAAAAGCAGCTCAGTGATCTGATTGTTTGCGTACATACGTTGTCGACCGTTTGCAAAATATATATAATGAATGTTTCGGGTCAACGCTTACTACTTCTAACACCTGAAAACAAAAGCCACTATTGTTAGACGGAAAGAAAATATCCCTTAGTCATCGAAGCTGGCTTTAATCGAGAATTTTGATCAGGATGTAACTCCACGCGCGAGGGATTTAATTAAAGATTTAGCATCGGCTTGAATCATTCGGTCAGTAATAGTTACATCACACTTAAAGTATTTCTTAGCTTGGCTCGATCATACCCTAAAAAATAGTAAGTTATTTGGGAGCCCACTTGCAGAAAACGTACAAAAATAAATCGGAGGTTTACCCTCACTTAATGAGGCTAGTATTTTGAATAAATAATAGGAGTTCCACTCGATAATTCTTCGATTTTATTATTACATAAAATGATTACAAAAAGAAGTCGGAAGATTTCTATTCACCAGTCACCTATTGTTGATGAAGAAATTCTTAGGAAAATATACTATAGATATCGATGTATTTAGCTATCTGAGAAAACTCTGAAGGAGAAGCTGCAAGCTCATAGTAAAATATGGAGCAATAATTTAAAACATTACCCGACATTATATGCGACTTCTCTTTTGGTTCAGACCGTGGATTCATTTAGCGACTCTATTAAAAGAACTAAGCTAGCGATAAAGATGACTATAACTATAGCGGAATCCCGATTTTTTTTTTTCGAACCTCCGAGGGAAACGAAAATTATTCTAAAAATCAAATACTTTGAGAAATCGGGGAGTAAAATTAAAGAGCTCGACTTTTGATTCCAGTTATCAGGAGGTTCGAAAAATTGAGGGTTCGACTTAAATCGGGATTCCACTAAACTTAAAGGTCGGCACACACGATGAGACTAGTCCCTGCGACTAGTCCCTGCAACAAGTCGCAGGGACTAGTCGCATCGTGTGAACTGGCCATTTCTGCCACAAAATCTAGTCGCAGGGACCAAAATTTGGTCCTTGCGACAAGTCCCACAAATTCAAACTGGTTTGAATTCGTTGAGACTAGTCGCAGGGACTAAAGTTGGTCCCTGCGACTAGATTTTGAAGCAAAAATGGCCAGTTTACACGATGCGACTAGTCCCTGCGACTTGTTGCAGGGACTAGTCGCAGGGACTAGTCCTATCGTGTGTGCCGACCTTAAGGTACAACTGCAACTGTCGTCTAACGAAATTAAGGGAATTCAATTAGCTGCAATTACAAAATTTTTTCATACCTCACAACACAGCTCTGTACGCTGCTCGGCTCTGTACCTATGCAACTGAAACTCTGGTAAAGCGCATGCGTAGAGGCTCGCATCTGAATATTGATACATACTAAACACTTGTCTCAAATGACTGCTTCTTAGTTATCTAA
>JAHPZR010008542.1:0-19228 GCA_019787425.1 Platygyra sinensis
TTTAGCGCACCCCAGACCGCAGCACTGCCAGAATTCAGAGTGAAAGAAGTGCCAGCGTTTTCGAAAGTAGGCGTAGATTTTGCGGGGCCATTGTATGTCAAGGCAGCTACAGGGGGCATGCGAAAAGTGTACATTGCTTTGTTTTCATGCTGCGTAACCAGAGCAATTCATTTAGAATTAGTCGAAGATTTGTCAGCCGAGGCATTCAGGCGAGCACTCAGAAGATTTGCAGCGCGACGTGGGACGCCGACCTTGATTGTATCCGACAACGCGAAAACCTTCCAGGCAACCGAAAAAGCGCTAAATGATTTATATAATCACCCAGAAGTAGCTAGCGAACTAGACAGAAAGAAAATCGAGTGGCGATTTAACTTAGAGAGAGCACCCTGGTGGGGAGGGTTTTTCGAGAGAATGGTTGGGAGCGTGAAAGCGTGCCTTAGAAAGGTGTTAGGTAACGCAAGACTAACGTTTGACGAGTTGTTAACTGTGTTAGTAGAAGTAGAGGGAACTTTAAATTCCCGTCCACTTACGTACGAGTATGACGAGGTAGGGCATGAAGTTCTAACACCCTCGCACTTAGTGTTTGGTAGGAGGATTCAGTCTATGCCAGATGAGATAGCTGAGGAACCAGAGGAGAATGAGAGTAGCTGTTCAGAAAGGTTCCGTTATTTGACAGTGAAGTTAGCGCATTTTGGAAGAGATGGAAGAACGAGTATTTAGTCAATTTACGAGAGTTCCACCGAGCGAAGGCAGGACGCGCAGTCAGAGAAATTCAGACAGGTGATGTAGTCACAGTTTATGAAGAAAACAAGAAGAGAGGAGAGTGGAAAATGGCCGTAGTAGAAAATCTTATTAAGGGCAAAGACAATGTTGTCAGGGGAGCGAACGTGAGAGTCATTGCCAAGGGTAAACCTGTGTACATTTCTAGACCGGTTCAAAAGCTGTACCCCATCGAAGTGAAAAGTGTCGTTCAGGGGAATGATCAAATTGGGCATGGGGTTCAAAGGGAGAGAAATGCACCTCTTAGACGCAACCCAAGCAGATCTGCTGCTTTAGATTCTAGATGGAAAACAAAACGTATGCTTGACTCGTAGGCGAGTCAAGGGGGGGAGAGTGTCGAGAACGATTTCTTTATTATTAATAGTTAATGTTAAAAATTGTCACAATGTAACGTAATACGAGAATTGTAACGCGAATAGGAAGATTTCGTGACTTAATATTTCGCAACATTGTTTGTGAACAAGGTTCAACACCGATGACAAAGTTCAATATGATTTGCATGCATACAGTGAACCAAATAAGGGAAAGAAAACGTGTAATTGCGAAATTGTAACTAAAATAGGGTATCATTACAGTACTTTATTGCGCAACTAGAACTAAAAACGAAGTAGCACTGAATTGTAATAGCAGATTGGTTTTAGATTGTTAGAGTGTTATTATGTGGATTGTCAGGAGTGATCGAAGAAAATAAACGTGTTTAACAAAAGAAATATACAGTCCTCTTGATTCCGCGACATATGAAGCCACACATCGGGAGCGAGCTCAATTTATTGAGTTTATATCTCCCGTAAGGAGTGATATGATGTAAAGTTTATATGAAAAAATTCATATTTGTACTGCACTTGTAGATGAAAGTGAAGAATGATCATCACAGTTAATTTTCCAATTTAAGCAATTGGAAAGAAGAAGCCTGAGAAAAAATCAGGGCTTCAACGGGATTCGAACCCGTGACCTCCGCGACACCGGTGCGATGCTCCACCAACTGAGCTATGCAGCCACACATCTCCTAGTAGCTAGCAACAATGACTCCCTAGACCATTGAGTACCAATGACTTCCGGGGCTAGCGAGCATCAATGACTTACCAAGTTAGCGGGTAGCAAAGACTCTATGGGCTTATGGATAGCAAGCACTTCCTATTCTAGTAATCAGCAATAACTCTCTGGCCTAGGGTACAGGAGAGACTGCCTGGGCTAGCAGGCATCAAAGATTCTCTGGTCTAGGCGACAGAAGTAACTGCCTGGGCTACCGAGCAGCAATGCCTCCTCGGGCTAGCATGCAGCACTAACTTACTAGCCTTTTGAGCAGCAATGATTCCCTGGACTAGCGTGAAGCAGTGACTTTCTGGTCAGCGAGCAGCAGTGACTTCCTGAAGTAGCGAGGAGTAGTGGCTCCGTAAAGCGGCGAGTTTGAATGACTCACTGTGTTAGAAAGCAGCTGTGATTTCCCCGGCTAGCGGGTAGCAATGATGTTTTCGGCTAGCAAGCAGCCGAATAGGCAAGGAATCCCTGTGCTAGCTAGCAGCAATGACATAATGATTTAGGGAACACGAATGACTTCAGGGGCGGGCAGCAAAATCTTATTGGGGGAAGCAAGCAGCAGCGACTCCTTGCTCTAGCAAGCAGCATTAACTAGCTTCCCTAACGAGAAGCATTGACTTCCTGGGCTAGAGAGCAGAAATGCCTTTCTGGACTAGCAAGCAGCAATGACTCCCTGGTTTAGCGAGCTGAACTGCCTCCTTGGACTAGCGGGTAGCAGTAATATATCCTTGGGTTAGCGAACGGGAATGACTCCCAGGGCTAGCGGGGAGTAGTGACTCTCCGGGCCAATGAACAGCAGTGACTCCCTCCGCTGCAATAACTCATTAGGAACACACATGGTTCCCATATTGCCTTAACCCTCCTAATTAGATTGTTGGGAGTCGAAGATCCTTGTTTAAGACAACACATGAGAATTATAGTTTTCAGAAAAAAAAAAAAAACAAAAAAAAACAAAAAAAAAAACAGATTCAGCGGCCAAATTGTTGTCACAGGGACGGCACTACGGATGCAAATTAGAAGTCGGTGGCGTTATTTAGCGGAGCAATGATCCAAGGGTGGACAGTTCTCAGTTACAATTAGCACCGTGAATTAGTCGAAACATAATCCCACCAGAAAACCGGTTGTGGAAAAGACTTCGCGGCTTGTTTAGCAGTACTGATGAAGATTAAAGGAGTAACTTTTTTATACAAACTATTTTAAAAGGACTACCGCATTATGATATTTTGAATGAGATTGTCACATTGGTTATTTTTGAGTCGAGGTTGACCAATGTTTTTTTTCATGTTTCATAATTTTAGGCATTTTCAAATTCACTATGTCATTTGTAAATTGAATTCTTTTAAAGTATTAATTATCCTTTTCCCTGTTTTAAAAGTAAAGTCTCTCTGTCGGCAAATCAGTGTATAAACAAATAAAAAAACAAATATATAGTTGTTAACTGAGACTATATAGCGCTCCAAGTTGTGGATTTGGCGCTGTTTTTTGATAGGTCGGTTTTGAAAAAATCTCAGGATGCATAAAATGAATACATCACACCATTGAAAGTGCTTGAAGCAATGTTAAAAAAAATGAGCAGAGGTGTTTTATCGGGTTAAAAACTATGAGGCGCAGCCGAGTGGTTTTAAACCTGATAAAACATGTGCGGTGAGTTAAACAGCCTCAAAAGCACTCCTGGAAAAGAAGGCGTCAAAAGACAATTATGCTTTTGTGAACGTTGCAAATTAGCATACAAGAAAAAAAATTAGGCATTAAATTGGTATATGCAAGAATATCAAAACTCTCACGTGTTTTGCACTTTTCTGCTTCTAACCGAAGAAGACATGGCGTCCTGTCCCAAAACTTTTCGGAAGAATAAAACTGCCGAGGAATAGGAGAATTTAATTCAGAATGTTACCACAATACGTGAAGTGATTTTTTTTTTCCTGGGATGGCAGAAAGGTAGGAAAGACAAAAATCTACCAATCGAGCATTGCACTTTCACAACTGACAAGTCTTAAGTGCAACGCTTGGACACCGATATAGCCAATATGACGGCTGAGTCACTGAACATTTGGCTTATTAATTTGTCGAAGAACTGTGCAAAGAGAATAATAAAAGGTATCCTCCCCGATTGCTGTACAGTGTTGTGTTTAGTGCGATAAGTTGAAATAGCATTAAATATGTAGTAACCATTTGTTAACTCAGCTGCTGTGTTGGTAATCAATCAATTAATTAATATTCATAAGTCACGTGCATTGTCTTAATATCTGATAAAACACCCATGAATAAGGCAACAATTTATCGATACAAAGTCATTGCACGTGATATATTATTAACAATTTGATAGGTCAATGAGCTTGTGTATTATTATGGGTTTCAGAACGATAATTATTCCTCTTATTGCGATCAAAACTCACTCGTTCGCTGCGCTTACTTGATGCATTGCACCTCGAGAACAAAACAAACCTTTGTGCGCACTTTCCATGGAGTAGGAATGTTATCAGTCGTATGATTACAGACCGAATTAAACTCCACTGAGTCCTATTACCAATACTTATCAATTCCTGCTCTGGGTTGGGTAGCTCTTAGTTAATTCTGTCTATTTATCTGCCTGTTTGCTGATAACTCGGGTCACTTTCGAATGAGCGATTTTTTGCTATTTTTGGCTCCATTATTTTTGATAAGTTCTTTTTTGTTTAATCCATTTTTATTTTTGCAAAACAGCAGATCGGGGGAGGGAGGGGGATAAGGCCCCCTCCCCCAGCCGCTCCCTCTGCGTGGTTCTCGTGGGGTGTAACGAATCCAAGTGAACGATCACAGAAGTAAAAGTAACCTTATGCATTTGTAACGAAGTGTGAAGAAAAACAAATAATTGATTTGAACATCAAGGATCAGGAGCAGTTGAAAAAAAAAAAACTGAAGATAGCTTGTAACAAATTCGTCACAAAATTTCACACAAAGGCAAGTTAATGTAAGTACAGTAATGACATAAACTTAAAACTTAAAATGAGATTCATTACCACGGGGGATATCTAATTTAATGCAACCTGCCTCGTGACTAGTGTCCCGGTGTGTCCACGAAAAAAAACAGGCGGGAGGTGATACAACTCAAATCACCGATTTCGCTCGAACTTGCCTTAAACGTTGGGTTTGGTGAAAAAAATTATTATGGCAAAAACGTAGGGTAAAATATTTTATTCTCTTCAAGTTAGGGGGAATCCTTTCAAAAATGGCCCTTTGTCACTAATTTATGCATATTTAACTAGATGTCTTGGATTTAGTATTTCTACAACAAGAAAGGCCATGTGAAAATGAAATCCACTGGATCATGTTCTACTATTATTAGTCTCAAATGACAGATATTCATGTGAACCGGACAATTCAATTTCTCTCCGCGGCTCCATCTAAACATGTAAGATAAACGATAGACCGAGTAAATTCATCGTGTCCTTACATTTTGACAAAAAATGATCAAAAACCAAGATCTTAAGTGACAGTTATATCTCGGTATAAACTATACCATCATCAGACTGAAAATGCATACAAAATTAGGAGCTTAAGTAGTTAAAAAGGCATATTCTAGATAGCAGCAGAGTTCTCTGCTGGATTTTAATTCATTGTTAAGTGATGGTGATTGGCCAGTCCGGGCCACAACCAGAGCTGGATATATAGTGACGTCATCGAACTTGACAAAAATGGCGTCCCTACGTAGGGACGCGATACATGGACATATCTCGGCTCTTTTCTCGGCCTTGAAGTTCCCTTTTCCCACAGTACTTTGGGAACCTTCCCTTTGAATAATGAAGAAAGCACGGATTGTGAAAAAAAATGGCGTCTGAAAAGGAGTTCACGCGGTTTTATACGTGAAACCGTTGAAATTGGGTGTGTTTTAGATCAAGAATCTTCCTGACAAGGCACCAAACATCCAAAGAAATAAGGTACGTAGCAATTTTTCCGTCTTTCAAAAAATTAGTGCGAAATCTGCATACAATTTCCTTGAATTTGGTGGTATTTTCGTTTTAGTGCAAGACTTCCTCACATAGTGCTGTGCTTCCAAACGTGCAACATGCAACACCAGATTAGCTGCATCCTTACAAGTGTTTGTGTTGCCGAAATTGAGCATGTGGGTGTTGAACAAAAGAAGAAATCATTTGCACCAAGGTATGTAATCTACTTTGAATAGTAATTCCATCAGTAATTTTGACATTTGAATTCAAAGAAACTGCTGTAAAGTTCCAAGTTCCACTATAAGCTTGATAAAAGTATATTCGATTTGGTGATATCATGTTCAGTAGAATCTACAGGACAATTCAATCTTTGGTAGAAAGGCAGTAGTTTAAAAGTAGACACAAGTTTATATTGGAATTCAATTGTAGTCATTGTTGTTTTTAACATGTACATGCATTCAAAATAACTCTTTTAAATTTAATACATATTGCAGGACCTAGATGATTAAGGGGAAAAAATCCTCAGATCATTGCAATCATTTGAGGGCTATGAGGACATGCAGATAAGAGTACCAGTAAGTTAACCATCTCCAAAATAATAATATAGCATTTACTCTTTGGCAAGCTAGAGAGTAGTTACCAATTGAGAATTCAGAACAGCAGTTACATCTATTATTATTATTATTATACATCAGACTCACTATGAAAAATCTGATTGGTCGCGAGCATTCAATCAATACACAATAGCTTGTGAACTTGACATGATAAATGCAATACCTGCTGCAGATATTGCATTTATCATGTCAAGTTCAACGTCTGCCTGGTTACTAAGCCCCTTGGAGTGTTCTCCTCAGAAACAAAATGGCTGAACACTTCGCTTCTGTTTCTGAGGATGAATTACGTAAAAATGTATAATAAAACAATTATTTAATTTGGTTTTCTCATGATATCATGAATTATCAAAACCTCGTGTCTGTGTTATCTGCCTCAGCCTTCGGCTTCGGCAGATAACATAGACCTCGGTTTTGATTTCATGATGTCATGCTCAACCTCATCCAATAATTGTTTATTATCTGGAGTTATTATTATCTGCAGCTTGTCTCTTATTAGAATGGTCCTGGCCTGTAAGCAAGCATGATGATGATGCATAGTGGGTGTCGCTTACTAGAGCTTTTAAAATTAAGCTTGGGATATGTCCCAACCACTACCAGTGTTGTAGTGATAATGGTAAACATTGTTTTATTTGTCACAGAGGCCATTCGCAAAATATCATTGAAATGTACAAATTACTGCCACTAATGTTATTCATTAGTCTAAACTTGTAAAACTTAAATTTAAAGAAAATGAAAACACAGATGTATTTAGTACATTTGCTATTCCTTGGTATCTCTTTCTTTTTTACATTACATTTTCTGTAGTGATCAAATGCAATAACTAAATTTAAATTAATAACAATTTCAACAGAGTTTTAGTTTTCGGACCTCCCTGAAAACCACTTCAGTAAGTGGAGCCTCCTGTATAAAGATTGTTGTTGTTACTGCAGCAGCTGCATTACGTCTGGCCGAATTTTTCCTCTGGGACAAACATGTATATTGCGATGAATCAAATTAACAAATTGACGTCAGTTTTTTATGCGTCTGTCCTGTTATTGATCATGAATTTCGTCATAACATTGTCAAAGTAGCTGTGGATTCACGAGGCAATAGCCGAGTGGATCTGCAGACTACTTTGACAATGTTATGACTAAATTCATTGTCAATACCAGGACAGACGCATTAAAAACAGACATCAAATTATTTTTTACGATAACAAATTGTCGAATTGCCCACTCTGGATCGCTGACGCGTCGCATGAATTTCAAATTCATGTGTCTGTCCGCATATTGATAATAAAATTTAACCAATGAGCGTGCATGAATTTCTGCAGTTATCGTAAAAAATGAAATTTAACATGTGTTCTCTTAGCAATTTCTGTTCTGTCTTTGTTCAACCATAGTGAATTCTTAGTCAGGCATAACTTATTTTTGTGAAGAAAGATAATTATTTGTAGCCTTGTACTTCTACTCCTTCTGCTGCAGCTGTTGTTGTTGTCATCATCATCATTATTATTATTGTTGTTATTGTTGTTGTATATTTTTATTGTTATTATTATTATCACCTTACATGCTAATGCTTTAATTTAATTCCTTATTTCCTTTAGGTTATGACATGGGAGAATGACAGAGAGTGTGAAGGAAGATAAACCTATGATGTTTGAATTGAATGCATGATTTCATTTAAATGTCAACGATTAGTCTACATTTTTCAAAACTTAAGTTTGAGGAGTATTTTTAATAGACCCATGAATTGCATGTTAATGTTGATCGTGACCTTGAATATTAAATGACTGTCATGCAGTTTGTATTGAATTCTTATTATTTTGTGAGGCCAGACCCCAAGTAAATGTGGACTGACTTCATTCATTTATTACTTACATTACCCTTTTGATGAGACCACTTTTCTTTTAATTATACTGGTAGTTCTTTCAGTGTTCCAATGTTTATTCAAAAGGTTCCTTTGAAAGCAGTACTATGCAACTGGTTATTACCACACAATCACATCATACAACTTTGCAGACATGCATCTCCATCATCCATCATAGAAGGAGTATTGACTGGTGACACAGCCTGCGAACAGGCTCCCGGTTCGGTTGGGTTTAGGGCGAGATAGCCGAGTGTAGTCTAGGGCGAGCGGGACGAGCCGAGAGCGGTCTGGTGAGGAGGGAGTCCGCAGGGGAGCCTGTAGACATTCCATTGATGCCGCCGTTCCATGATACCAGCTCCTGGTATCAAGATCTGATTGGTTGAATCGATGGCTGTTGACAGCTCTGAGATAAATAATTGACGGATCTTGACAACTGCTTGTAAATTAGCATAATTCTTGCCGAGACAGTCAACAACGGCTTCCGCGTGCAGTTCACTGACGACGAATTTAAAGCAGCTTTGAGCAATTCTTTGCAACATTTTCGTTATATCTCTGGTTTGAAACGTGAGCAGAAGCTATGACTGGAAACTGTGGCGTAGAAGTGCGATGTTTTCGGTATTCTACCGACTGGCTTCGGGAAGAGCCTAATCTTTCAATTGCTGCCGCGTCTATGATGGTAAATAAAATAGACAGGCCAAACGCGACTCCTACGGTTTGTGCCATTTGTAGATTTGCCGTTTATTTTCCAGTCTTTCGACCTTTTTGTCGCTTCACTCTTCTTAATGAAAGGCATTTCGTATTGTGTTGTAAGGAGAAAACTAGAGCCGTTAGATCGTGCTAGGCGGTAAATTTTAAGAAGTCATAGGTCTGCATGATTTCCGTTGTTATCTGCGTGTTGCTTCTTTGAATAATTTGCCATGTGTTAGTGTATTGTTTTTGCTCATTTCTATTGCAAGATTTCTTTTTAAGTCTCCAAGGATTTGCTTTTAAGGGATAAAATACAATGTATGACATTTACTGTGAACGTGTTGCTTACTCGCATTCTATAAATATTGTGACGCCAGGCCCGGCTATGATTAGAACTGTTTGCAAGTACAGTAGGTAGATTCTTATCACGGGTGTCATATATTTGCCCTCCTAGTTTTCCTTCGGAGACGTAGCTTTACTTCGAGAAAGCTGTAGGCTTGTCTAAAGAAATTCTAATGTTTCTTGCAGGTATCTGATCGAGCTTATGTTCCTGGAGCTCGATGTACAGGTTGATTTCTCCTTTGATTGTTCTAGTACCACAGGATTTAAATTTAATTCATTACGCGCAAGTCTGTCGACTGTTGCGTGTTGTATATGCCATTGTTCGGCTTAGTTCTGATTGTAGACCTCTTAAAACTTGCCGCCTAGCACGATCTAACGGCTCTAGTTTTCTCCTTTTCTCGTAGGAGTCGTGTTTGGCGTGTCTACTTTATTTACCATCATTACGGTGTATTGTTATAGAAAGCCGATTCATCAGCGTGGGGAAACCCATCAAATTTGACAGGTTTAATTATCTCCTTGACAGATATGTAACAGGCTAATCACCAAGGGGCGGAACGGCACATTGAAAACAATGTCTACAGGCTCCCCCGCGTCCCACTCGCTTCGCTCGCGGAGTCACGACGCTCCGACTCCCACTCGCCGAACGAATTTTTTTCCGAACTCGCTGGGAGCCTGTTCGCAGGCTACTGGTGACATCAAAGACTGGCTGAGACAAGTCAGAAACTTGATGCTGTATTTAAATCTCACATCAGTAGATAAGTAACAGCACATAAAAGTAATCAATGTTCTGGAAACAATCCTTTAGTGGTACCTGATTTTTGTGACAGATAAATATTCCAAGACCTGTGATTTCCAGCCACACCACTACTATTCACTGTACTATATATGCCCAGTAAGAATACATATCTCCTAAATTACACGTTTTTTTTTTTTTCATTTTGCAATTGTTTGTGTATTTACATGTAGAACATGGAATAGGAATGACAGAAAAATAGCATCTTAGATGAAGGTTTACTTCAAATTAGTTTCACTTGGACAGAGACAACAGAACAAAAACAGCAGATGTTTATTTGTGAAAACAATATAGAATTATTTACGGATACCGTTCAAATGTTCCCATATTTTATATGGCATTGTAGCGTACCATATTATCAGGCAAACACTGGTTGCAAACGGGCTGAACTTTTCATATGTTCATGTGTGCCAGTCCGCTAGGTCAAAATATCTTCTCTCACAACAAACAGAGACCAGTCCTAGACTTGCAAATACTCATTCACTTTCGAGGGATCGCTTCTCAAACCAATTTCACCACATAATATTCCTCTTGGGGTGTTTTTTTTTTATGAAAGCTTAGCGCAGAACTTAGCGAAAAGTCCACACGTTCCACCACACTGGTGACACGCGTACCCGGTTTGCACACAACGCTTGGTGAATCAACAGTATCTTGATATCTGTGCATCGAATCCTTGGGCAGATAAATTGTCTCGATTAATCCGTCCTATAGGGTTGATTTTCACATATAGTTGTGCTTCGAAGTTCGAACATTCTGCGCCTCTCGCATGATCTCGAAGAACGCGAGAGTTATTTACCTAGGACTTAGTCCTTTCGCAGCCAAGCCAATGTTTTGGTTTAGCCTGCTAGCCAATGAAATTACAGGAAATTTTATATCCAGTTCTGGTTGTGGCCCGGACTGTTGGCGCTTGATGTGGAAGGCCTCTTTATATAATAGCAGGTTCCAATTGTCGTCATAATCTAACACCGTGGTGTTATTCTGAGCTCAGTACATGGATTGCGTAATCATTGTTTTTGGAAATAGTTGGTGTGGTGCTGTTATTTAAAGTATCCGGTAAATTGAATAAATTATGAATAATGGCTAATTGTTCGCACGTGCGGATCTTTCTAAATCGCACTATCTTTGTCAGTTACAGCGTGTTCACGTGTTCGGGTGAGAAGACTAGGTTTTTGTCAGTTTTTGCCAATGCAAGATGAATGGCAGCCGGGACAACTGAATTTGTAGACTACGTTTGATTTGTTTAAAAGTGGCACTTTGTCTTTGTTCTTGGTGTAGAAGCACAATTTTGTGGTTTTCTAAGGGTTTTTTAAGTGTCTTCGAAGCTTTCGTTTAAAGGAACATAGAAGTTGTAATGTTTTCTCGCCAAAATAGGGAATACAAAGCCAAATGGTGACGGGCTCAGCTTAAGTGAGGTGCATATTTTGTAGTGTTGTGAATAGCCTCTAATAATTGGCAATTATCTGCACTGGGAACAGGAAATACTCATTATTCTAACTTGGATTGTGAAAGCAATCAGTAAAGTTCTCAAAAACATGACATTTTAGGGGACCTCAATATTTTTTTTGTGCTGGCATACTGTTTACATAACACTTTGGGATTTTTGGCCACCTCATGAAAATTCATTAAAACACGAAAGCCATTTTTCTGTCTTAACTCAAATTAACAAGGAATATCTAGCTAAGTATTTTCCTATCAATATCCAGCATAAATTCGACGAAGAGAAGCTCTTGAGACATTTCTTTCACATATTTTCAGATGTACATTTTGTGACATTCTCTCGATATCGAAAAAGTGCGGCAAAAGAAGATTCCACGTTTAAGTTCCCTCAACTTGGGTTTTCAGGCGTAAAATAAAATGGAAACAAGAAATAACTACTACATATACAGTGATTGTATGTGTCACTTGGACGCGGCACAGTTTTGCGCTATCTTTGATTCTTGGATTGCAAAATGCCCATGCAGTTTTGTGCCATCTGTTCCGTTGCTTCGACCCGAGGTTTAAAGAGAATATGCAATGGCATCCCGCCTTCATCATCAGAGATATTAACAGCTGTCGAAAAGGCTACTCAAAAGGCCGTTTAAAATCCAGGGAGAGAGATCACTTTAAGTGTCATTGTCAGAGAAAACCGGGCAGAACCAAAAGATCGAGGTCGGCCGTTTACCTTCATCTTTTCACAGTATAAAAGCTATCCGAAAAGATTAACAACCATGATAATTGCCGAGGTAGGCGTTCGTTTTTCTTCGAGATATCACCTTATCATGATTTTGGCCTCCCAAGCGGTCTAAAATGGCCGAAATTTCGAGCAGCTTTAGGTGAGCCGAAAAGATACTTCGTACATATTCCAGAAACTCTTATTTTCGTGCGATAATATTTGGCCCCTAATTAGTTGACTGAGATATATTTGGATTTTTTCACTTTAATTCTGCGGTTTTCACGAGGTGCCAAATAGCATCGCCGAATCGTTAAGGAGCGTGACCTAAATTTTAGCCATTTTCAGCGAGTCGTTTTTCAAAAGTGCGGCAGATTATTTCCGCAAAAAGGCGATTTTCTGATAGTCTTTTTACACTGATAGCAATATTCAGTTTAGTTAAAATTGGTATCTACAAGCAGATCGGAGTAATTGGTCTCGCAAAGTCCAAAAAAAATCATTGGTCAGACATATTTCCCGCCAAACGTTTTAGCGAAGAATATCACCTTATTCCGACTTTCTGCGCTTGTTATCCATGATTTGCTGAAAGATCTGCACAAAATAGTTAGCTGGACTGCAAAATAGAATATTTAAGCTGTGACATCGGGATTAACTTATGGAAACATTTCAACCTCGCCAAATTCTTGCCATTATCAAGACTAAATTTTCCCGCGAAAATTCTATTTTTAACGTCACGCTGCAACGTCACTGCTGCGGTGTAGAGGATGGTAATGGTAGTTCTTTCCGGCATATCATAGTTCCACCTCTACACCCTCCTTGAATGAGGTAGAAAGGATAACAACACAACCGTCTGAACAAAGATCGTTTCTTTTTCAACAATCCATTTCATTGTTTCGTTTTATTGTTGACAATCAAATCAGTTGATCCATCTTGTTTCTGTAGATATCCTTGAGCTGCCATCCCATCTATCTTAAAATGGATTCAACTACAGTTTGGCAGGGTTAATGAAAATTAATTTCCCTCCACAAGAATTTTTTTTTTCATGTCGGGGAAGCATCATCTCACAACCAAGGATTTCAGTACGATCCGTGGAAAATGTAATCCAAGTTTACGTTCATGGATCACAAACATGCAATCTCGTTCTTTATGAGCTTCTAAACAGTTGTCAATACTAGCAGTAAAATAAACAAGAAATTATCAACACTAATTTGGTGTAATTTCATTGCATTAAAGTGGTTTTGTGGTGAATATTGACAGGAGCAACAAGAAATTACTTTTGTTGAAAGTAAAAGTTTCAGAGCGGAATATAAGACAGTCGGTACACAAACCTGCGACGATCATATAAACGACAAAACTGAACGCGAGCAAGATCTTCGCTTGAAACCCGGGGGGGAGGGGGGGGGTACTTAACAAAGTTTAATACGGGGAGGCTCCGCCACGAGGTCCAACCCCTTACCCTTTTATATCCCATTTTGGCAGAAAAGGCACCCGTTTTATATACCTTTTATTGCAAAAAGTACCCTTTTCCTACTTTAGGAAGTCTTGTTCTCATTTAATAAATAAAGCAATACAGCCGTAAGGGGCATCTGTTTGAAATATTATAATTAAAGGCCTTTTTAAACACCTAAATGACCAATTTCCCTACCCTTTTATATACCTCAACTTGTGCAATCCCTACCCTTTATTTTCCTGAAGAGTGAAAACGCAACCCCTTTCGGGTGGAGCCTCCCCGTATTGGCCATTAGAGACCTTACGATCCGACAACGGCGACGGCAACGGCAACGTGAGAAGTCTGGGTCGAACAGGGCAACGTCCTGTTGGCGTTCCCGCCAAAATTGGGATTACGAATTTTACGAGCGAGAACGTTGACGACGGCCATTGATGTGAACGAAAGTTTTTTCAAAACTATGCCTAAGTTTCGTGACACCATTCCCCTGGCTCATGCTTCCCGTTTGATTAACGCTGAAGAATTCGTGCTACTCTACGATTTACACAAGCCTAAAAATCCGGATTTACCCTACACAAACTACGAGCGCTTCGACCTCGACAAGATGACAGATGATGAATGTAAAACTGAGTTTAGATTTTACAAGAATGACATCTACAATCGTTTGCTACAATGGTGTAAATGTCGACATGGTTGAGGCATTGTGTATTTTTCTAAAAAGATTTGCCTATCCCTGTAGATACGTAGACATGATACCCAGATTTGGAAGGCCGGAACCACAACTGTGTATGATCTTAAATGCTGTTAATAACGAGTTGTATCAAACATGGAACCACCTTCTTACTGATTTGAACCAGGATTGGTTAAGCCCCAATCATTTAGAGGAGTTTGCTGGTGCAGTTCACAACAGGGGAGCTGCTCTTGACAACTGTTGGGGGTTTGTTGATGGTACTGTGAGGCCCCTTTGCCGACCAGGACAAAACCAAAAATGCTTATACAATGGCCACAAAAAAGTCCATGCTATAAAGTTTCAATCTATTGCAGCACCCAGTGGTCGTGTTGCCAACCTATTTGGGCCTGTCGAGGGAAAGAGACATGATAGTGGAATGTTAGCTAGATCTGGAGTGTTAAACCAATTGCAACGATTTTCGGTGGACACAAATGGGAACCCCCTATGTATTTATGGAGATCCAGCATATCCCCTTCGCCTACATCTGCAAGGACCTTTTCGAGGAGCTGGACTAACTCCCATACAGCATGCATGGAATGAATCTATCAGTGAAGTTAGAGTTTCTGTTGAATGGATTTTTGGTGATATAATAAATTATTTTAAATTTCTTGACTTCAAAAAAAACTTGAAAATAAGTTTAAGTGCTGTTGGCAAAATGTATGTGACATGCGCCCTTCTTCACAATGCTCGTGTTTGTTGTTATGGATCCACCACATCAGACTACTTTGATGTTTCTCCCCCAGAAATTGGGGATTATTTTCACTAAGTCTGCCAAACAGGTTTTACAAAAGTTAAATAACACTTTTCCTTTGGAAAACTGAACTGCTTTTAATAAAAAAAATTATACATTTGAGAAAGGCTAACATATTGGAATTAAAGTGAAGAAAATGCCACCAAACAAAACATTTAATGAGAACAAATAATGGTGAGTATGTTTACAGAGAGTAATGCAATTCTATAGTTCGATAAGCCCTATTGCCTTACGAAAGGTTCAGTCCCAGTTCCTTCAGCCCTAACCACCTTAAAAACAGGGTTTTGGTACTGTCATAACATGTCATGTCACATAACATGCCAGTGGCTTTCAAAGGTTAGTAATATTAAGCAACATTTTCTTCACAGTTATATATGTAAAACGAATAATAATTGCTAAAAATCTTTAATTTTTAACTTCCTTAAAAATGTTCTCAAGTTAATAAAAATGTCAACTCGATCTTTGTGCATTTAAATGTCCTCTTGCATAGATTGATCAGCATCACTTATGAGCGAACTTTTTCATTAGCCCCATAAGTGCAAGGGTTTGTTGTTGGTGCTGTTGCATCATGTTTGCAGTTTGAAGCTGCTGAATATCTCTAGTTTGCTTGTTCATCATATCAAACTGCTGTTGTCTTCCTTCCTGCTCCTTTGCTTGCAGTGCTAACTCTTGCCTTTTTATCTCCAATTCATCGCGCTTCAAAGTAGCTTCTACTTCTGCCCTATCTTTCAGGTAAGCCAGAGTGTTTGCACCACTAGCTCTACTCTTTTTCGGTCTTGCTCCTTGCTGTTCATCGGCATCCTTTTTGCACTATCTTTAAAAGTTTCCAATGATCTCTTTCGCATTTCCTCTGCTTTCTTTGCTTCTTCTTCCTGGTTCTGCTTTTTTTGATCTGTGATTTTGTCAGACTCATCAAAGAGTTCAATGGTTTCATCCAACAGTTGATCTAGTTCGTTGTCCTCTTCAGGGGCAATACCTGAGGCTCTGTCTTTTTCCCTGACTTTTTTCCTTCTTCTCTTTTCCATTGTAGAATAGTGGTCACGAACAGACCGTTGAGTAACACGGAATTGGGGATGAGAAATAGCATTTAAGGATACTGCCAGCTTCTCCCAATCATCTCCTCTCTCACTGGTTCCTTTCTTGTGCAGCCATGGCTGCAAAAGCATCAATTCCCTCAACATAAGCAGTTCGTGTTCTTCAGTCCATTTTATTGATTGACTGAAAGTGCAGTGCAACAAAATTACTTCATGAGGAAGAAATATAAGTATATCAGCAAAATTTGTTATCAATAAAATTATCATGTGCAAATTGAACTCTGACTTTTTTCTCCTTACATGTATTATAGTCTTCCAAGAAAAAATTTAGCTGAACTTGTTGACAGATAAGAAATGATCATGAAAAAATGCATGATAGCTCTCCTTTGGCTTTCGAATGAAGGAAACATACAATATAATTACCAGAAAAAATTGTAGCATTCGCGAGCAAAATACATATAAATCTCAGATTTTGTAAAATAATTCTTATTTTAAAATTAGGAACTGACTATGGAATGTGAACATCTCTGTTTTTTATTTGTTTTTGATTCGGTTATAAATATAGCAATATTTCAGGTAGTCGGGAATTTGTCGATAGAACTGTTACCCAGCCAGCTAGTTCCTTGTGAAATAAGCTTAACCCACGTTTGTAAATGAAAATTAGCTGATCATGAATGAAAACAAATTATACAGTTTGAATAAGAGTCGAATCTTGTACCGTTGTGACTTGCCGACAAAATCTCTCTACTTTTTTCTAGTAAAATCAAATAAAAATTAAGCTTAATTGTTCTCTTTTTTCGACTGAGAAAAAAAAAAGAAAAGCAACTCATAAGATAGCTCAACGAGAGCAAGTGAAGTACAATCACAAACACTGAGAAACAAAGCAAAATAAATCAATCAACCATCAATCAATAATCAATTAACAACTTTATAAATGTGTCAGGTAGATCTAGCTTACATATACGTAAACTTATTGGGGACACCTAACTACTAGTGAATTAAAAGTTAAGAAGAAATATATTAATCTGATCCAAAATACTAATTTTTAGTAATAACCGTAAAAATATGCTGTATTTTAAAACTAGTTCCTAAAAAATATCTTAACATATCAGTATCCCATAAATCCATGCTAGCTATAGCTTCCTTACAACCAAAGGTTAAAGACTAATCCCTTCCCAAACCTCTATTTTCAATCCATGTGTAAAATCCTCAATTCCATAATTACCCCTCTTTAGGATGTTTTACAATTATCTTCCATCATCCCAACTAGATCTAATTTTCGGATTTTAGCTTTAAACTTATTTAAAAATTCCGAATTCCTGACTTTCTTATCTAACTTTGACGCACTGCTAGGCGATTTTTCTAATCCGAAAGAACAGTTAATGTTTTCAAAACCATGGAGAAACCTGTAATTGAGATCGAAATTGCGGCTCAGTCGTCTAACCTTTTAATCTGTAACGCGTCACGCCTTCCGAAAACGAGAAAATCGATGTGAAAAAGACGTTTGCAGTAGTCCCAAAATTAAATTTCGGGTGAAGCTTCGCTCACTGTTAACTTGCAGTTTGCTTTACATAAAAACAAAAAAGGCAGCGAACTGAGGATCCAGTTTGTTTTTGCAGCGTGACGTTAAAAATAGAATTTTCGCGGGAAAATTAGTCTTGATAATGGCAAGAATTTGGCGAGTTTGAAATGTTTCCATAAGTTAATCCCGATGTCACAACTTAAATATTCTATTTTGCAGTCCAGCTAACTATTTTGTGCAGATCTTTCAGCAAATCATGGATAACAAGAGCAGAAAGTCGGAATAAGGTGATATTCTGCGCTAAACATTTGGCGGGAAATATGTTTGACCAATGATATTTTTGGACTTTGCGAGACCAATTGCTCCAATTTGCTTGTAGATACCAATTTTAACTAAACTGGATATTGATATCAGTGTAAAAGACTATCGGAAAATCGTCTTTTTGCGGAATTAAACTGCCGCACTTTTGAAAAACGACTCGCTGTAAATGGCTAAAATTTAAGTCACGCTCCTTAACGATTCGGCGATGCTATTTGGCACCTCATGAAAACCGCAGAATTAAAGTGAAAAAATCCAAATATATCTCAGTCAACTAATTAGGGGCCAAATATTGTCGCACGAAAATAAGAGTTTCTGGAATATGTACGAAGTATCTTTTAGGCTCACCTAAAGGTGGGCGAAATTTCGGCCATTTTAGACCGCTTGAGAGGCCAAAATCATGATGAGGCGATATCTCGAAGAAAAACGAACGCATACCTGGGCAAATATCATGGTTGTTAATCTTTTCGGATAGCTTTTATACTGTGAAAAGCTGAAGGTAAACTGCTGACCTCGATCTTTTGGTTCTGCCCGGTTTTCTCTGACAATGACACTTAACATTTAAATTCCATCACAAAATACTCCGCCATTTGTTCTCCGCCATCCCGCCATTGTTTATTAACTTAGACGTCGAAAGTCAGCGGTTACTTCCTTTTAAGCTAGTAATTGTAGCGCTTAATATCGACAAAGATGGCGGAATGTTTTGTGGTGGGTGTTGTAAGAAATCTGTATCCTATAACAGCGATAGCTCCTATAGCAGTGATAGCTCTTCCTGTATTTTAAATGGCCTTTTGAGTAGATGTTTCGACAAATGTTGATATATCTGATGACGAAAGCAGGATAGCAAAGGACGTTCTTTTTAAACCTCGGGTCGAAGCAACGGAACAGATGACACAAAACTGAACATTTTGCAGCCCAAGAATCAGCGAGAGCGCAAAAATTGCATCTAAATTAAATGTTACTGTTCCATTGCCGCGAACAAACTATTATAAGAATAGCTTTAGCTATAGTGGCGCCACCCTTTGGAACAGTCTTCCTCGCGACATAAGACAAGCAGAGTCCCTTAGGTCATTTAAGCGTTTAATTAATGAAGTACGTTGAGGCACGGCATTCGTGGAAAGTAGCTTTAGTTAGGTTTAGGTTCTAAGTAGAGATTTTATAATAGTTTTTTATCCATTTAATTGCATGCCGATTTTGATATATTTTACACGTTCTTAACATTTGTGGCTGATGAATTGTCCGTGGATAA
>JAHPZR010008543.1:0-12500 GCA_019787425.1 Platygyra sinensis
CATTGTCAGGAGTGGGATTTGAACCCACGCCTCCATTCGGAGACCAGAACGCCCGCACCCATTGTGTGCTTGGAAGGTGATTAACCTTGAGTCTGGCGCCTTAGATCGCTCGGCCATCCTGACAACTGTACTAATAATGAAGTGATTTACGATGAATTTACTCTATTAAGTAATGTACTGTCCATATGGCTCGCATACACTCTGAATAGGAACACGATAATTTATCGTGAAAGAGCTATCACAAACTTTCCCTAGCAACTATCACCGTTATATAGCTGGCACCACGGGAGATAAATTTCCAGCGCTCTCTCTTGCTTTTCGAATGACGCAATTTTAATTTCGTTTTTTTCCTTCGCAGGAGGTTCTCATGGAAATTCAAAAATATCCATTTCATATGAACTTTTGGTGATTTTTGTTTACAGGCTAAACTAAAGCTGCTATATCACGTTAGGTTCTTTAACTAACAACAAATACAAAACAGCTCTTCGAAAATTATTCCATAGTGAAGGGAAATCCTGTGTTATCTTTGAGAGGAATTTTTACACGCAGCACCTCCAGCTCCAGGCAATATCAGTATTGTAACTTTACCGATAAGCTGGACAAAATTAACGAGAGATGACTTTTTGTCTTCAATGACTTTCACAGCACTTATGCCGAATTATTAGATTACATTAACCAGCCTTGTTTACAAGACCGCAGAATGCATGATATGTTGACTTTAACTTATCGAGCATTTAATGGTAACACCCCTGTATATATTAAGAATCTACTCAATGAAAGAGATACCTCTTACAACCTACGTGGCCAACATCTTCTCAATGTCCCCAGGGTTAATACTACAAACTATGGCTTACACTCTTTCCGTTATTCAGCTTGTAAACTTTGGAACTCGTTACCAAACTCATTTAGAACTGCTCCTACGACCAACGCATTTAAACTAGCTCTGAATCAAATCAATTTTTTTTTTATCGTTCTTTCTGTGATTTAGCTTGAAATTTTAATATCTTATTTCTGTACATGATTTTTTAGTTTAATTATTTTAGTTTTTACAACTTCGAAGATACATGTATTAGCATAATTGTTTGCTATCTGTAATTCGAAGTCAAATAAAGGGTCTTACTTACTTCTTACTTACCGTGTATCGAGATCCTGTAAACTCTGATGCCTCTTATATATGTTGTTTTTTTGTGTGTTTGTGTGTGTATGTTTTCACTTTTACGCATGTAGCAAGGGAAATTTCAGAGGTCCACATCTAACCTATGTACAGCGGTGGGTTTCTAAAACTTGCGAGAGAGCAGTAAAACTGAACCGTTCATGAATGCCCGTCGTGGATTCAGTTAGTCCAAACACAAGACATGGAACAACATACTTGCTTTAATATCGACACGTTGTTAGTTTAGTGTATCTTGATCATCATCTCTCTTAGAAGTCATACTTTCTTGGAGGCTGGAGTCAGTTGCCTCCCCCCCCCCCCCCCCCCCTCCCTTTTTAAAGCTCAAAATGACACAAGTTCTTAGTCCGCATGACTACCACAGCATTCTATGCAAGGCCTTTGAATTTGGTGGAATACCAGCTAAACACAATCGATACAAAAAATACAGTCATAAAATCTTGTTGCCAATGCATGCATGGGCAACGATCTCAGGAAAAAAGAATTTTCTTTTGCGTTCTTAATCCTTTTGATGCTGAATTAACAAAGCACGCTAATATACCTATGTATACATGTCTTTGTCTTTGACTACATTTGCAATTGTCCCATACCCGGAAAGCCCTTTGAAAGCAAATTCCTTATCAGGGGGAGCTACTACCTATCAAATGCTCGGGGGCAGAGTGGATGAGGGGACTTGAAAAAGCTTTTGTCTCTGAATTTCCAAAAGAGACTTGGACACAAAGAAAACATCAAGTATAGAATGTTTTCATGAAAGCCTCGGAGCCATACTAGAATATTGATATATCGAACTGGGCCTATTGACAGAGCTATTTGGCTGTAAAGAACTAATTTCTTCAATCATATATACATATTGACTTCCAGCTGCCAATCTTTACGTAACTTCTCGCTCTCTTATAAGGCAAATAATCAGACAAAGGAAAAAAAGCATTTTTGTCAGGAGTGGGATTCGACCACGCCTCCATGCGGAGACCAGAATGCTCACTCCCACTGTGTGCTGGGAAGGTGATTAACCCTAGGTCTGGCGCCTTTGACCGCCCGGCCATCCTGACAACTGCATGTATCACTTGAAGTTTGCAATACTGCTATTAATGTGCTCTCCACAGGTGATACCAGTACCTCGCCCGGACGTGAAAGAGTTTTTTAAAGGATATTTTTAGGGAACACGGAGATTCTAGTTCTTTAGCGTTGAGGGACGTGGCGGCCAACACAGAGCTCAAGCAGGTGACGCTAGTCTGTGTGTAGTCTCTCTTTTGCTCGACAATCCGCATGGGAAGAACGGAAGCAAACAAGCGCGCTACTCGCGATTCGCGACTTCGCTTCTCGCCTCTGCTCGTTCGCTGATCGCTCAGTGTTTTGCGTTTTTTTCGGCGAATTTTGGAGCAAAAGATACACTGTTAGCAGTCTAATGCATAAGTAATTGCTATCACATGTAATATTTGATGACATGCGTCTGTGCATCTGTCTGTCTGTCTGTTCGTCGGCCCAACCTGTCCGCGGATTTTCCTCCAATAGGTTTAGTATGAAGGGTTTTTCAGAGTCACGGCTTTTGGTATGTCCTGTTATTTATAAGTAACGCTTATGAAACTCACCATCACCACAACGACAACTCAGCATCATCAACAACTATAGCAAGGAGATCAATTACAATAACGAAAACTACTGTTTTAGCTTGTTTGTATCTTTCTATAAGCTTTCTTGATGTTTTTGCAGGTTGTGCCAATAGGAGCGCCTTATTTTGTTGTTGAATTCGATAGCGAGGAGAGATTGCTTCACAGAGTCTCACTAAAGATGCCTCTACAGTTTGGAAGGTATCTTGCCGTGGCGAACGTCCTAAAAAAAAAATTCAAATTTAACGGGATATGAGCCCATGTGTGATGTCCCGAAATCTTCATTGGGTAAACCTTCATTGTGTAATTTTCATTGTCAATAACGCGTCAACGAGCGAGAGCGAACAATAATAATATTGATATGATTATGACGATGACGATGACAATGACGATGACGATGACGATGACGATGACGGCGACGGCAACGACGACAACGACGGGGATGATGATGTTGATAAAAAAAATCTGACCAGAGTATTGAGAAGAATGTGGGAAGTGAAAACCAATGTCGTACCAATTGTACTGGGGGTTTTAGGAACAGTACGGTTGCGATAGCCCTTTTCACGATTAGTCTTTCTCATTTGCATTACAATGTAATCCAACTTGGATGTGAGGAATTTTCAGGCTAAAACTACAAAATAGCCCGAAATTGCCTCACATACATGCTAAATTTTATTGTAATAGAAATGAGCAGAGTTTAAGTGACAAGGGCTATTGAAGGGCAACTTAAAGGGTATAGGAATAGACACATCAGTTAGCTTAATCCAGAAGTCTACATTGTTGGGATCAGCACCTCAAGGAATCTAAGAAAAGTATTGGAAATGTGAAGGACGGGAAAAAAAAATATTTTGGTGTTCCTTGGCAACTTGTTTTTGCCTGACACCACAATTTTACCAGCTCTTATAAGAACCTATAAGCTGAGTAGTATTTTTATGAAGTAATAATAATAATAATTTAATAATAACAATATATAATTATAATAAGAACCTTCCCAGAATCCTTTGCAGCTGGAAAATCGTCAATCCCAAATAACTTGGTCAGTTTGAGGGCAGCAAGACCCCCACGTTGTCTAGAAATAAGTCTTACCATAAACTAATTATTGTACAACACTAAGGGCGACGACGTCATTGGTCACGTGACGTTGCTCACAAGTGCGTTTTTGCTTACTGTTACGAAATTATTTTGTTATTGAAAAAGCAGTCAAGTCAACGTGGTTTGAAGCACAATGGTGTGAGCCATTTCGCACTGCCCGGGTACCGAACAAAATATAAATATTAAGGGAGCTATATACAATTTTCAAAAAGTGGGAGTTTGGGAACAAGTGCTATCTCGCGTTGCATTAAACGCAAGGAAACAAAAATTTGGATATTGGTAGATATTTTTATGAAATATACATTTTTGTCATTTTTAAAGCTGTGACGTCATCGGTCACGTGACCAGAACGGACCGAAGTTTAATATTCGCTCTAAAAGTTTAATAGAACCTTTCTCCAAGAATATTTTTAAGCGAAGTTGTAGTTTAATAAATAGTGTTTTTAAAAAAAATGTATTCTTCCAAGGCCTTCACAGGACAAGTCGGTAGGTCTGACCTCGCGAAAACGATCCACTCCCAGTCACAGAATTGATCAGTTTTCGACGATTCTAGAAAAATGGAAGCATACGAGGGGAAAAACTTAACATCACAGGCCCTTTTATGGCGTCATTCGCTAAAACGGACAAGACATAAGGCAACCGATCTAAGAAGCTGGCTGATTTTAAGACAACTAACATCGGGTAGATATAAGCTACTCTATGTTTAAGATGTAAGCAAATCTCACTATTTAGGACAAGTAAAGAACCTAAAGCATAGACGAGCTGTAGCTAAACTATGATCAGGCAATCACAGTCTTAGAATCGAATCTGGACGATGCTGTGTACCTAAGATACCTGAATGTCTTAGGATTTGTCATCTCTGCCGCTCCAACCAAACTGAAAACGAAAACCATTTCCAGTTGGGGGCAAATCCGTGTTGATGAACGTTCCAAAATTATCGATAACCGACCGCACTATGAAGGCGTTCTCCTTTGTCGAACGTTAAAACAAGGGCATGCAAATTTTATGGAACGCTAGGAGCGAGAGTTTATGATGAGAGTTTATGATGCGAGAGTTTATGTTGCTAGGAACTGGGAAATAGTTTTTCTTTTCTTTTTATTCTTTTGTTTCATCACCGGTGCGTGAAGCTTAAGGGAGACAAAAAATGGTCTTTTCGTATTTTCCTCCACAGAATAAGTCTGCGTGACTAAGCTAATATTTTTTGCTATATTTTAGATACGCTGTTCAATAAAGACCCTTTGTCAAAAGCTACTGGTAATCTAAAGACCAAGAAAAACTGTATAAGCTGTATTATTATCAGGGAAAAAACACCTGAGTAAACACTTTAATTAGGTTACTTTAAGTAAGTTAACTTAAATAAAAATATTCGTGAAATAACCACGGAGATTTTGGCAGGCGCTAAAGAACCACGCAGGGTACGAGAGGATTCAAGTTGCCGCTTTATTTTTAGCAAAGGTCATGATAAAGCACAACTGGTCATTTTTGGAAAATAAAATAAACAGAGCTCACGTCTTAATTGTACAAAGAGCGAAGGCAACTGCGCAAGAGTAAATACAACTCGTATTGTTGCGTTCGCTCTTTGTATAAGACGTGGACTTTACGACATCGCCGACCAGCTGGCGAGCGAGAAGACCTCTTGCATTCAGGGTACGGCTGTCAAAAACTATCATAAATAGTTTTAGGAGGTGAATTAGCAGCTTGAATACTTCTGAAGTTTTCTATGTCTGAAAACAGATCGTTTCATCGGTTTCATTATTAAAAGTGTAAAAGTAATTCGCTAATTTTGAAGCAAATAAAGGGAATTAAATGGATAAACTGATGACAAAACCAGATAAATGTTGTTATCATGCCTGTCAAGTAAAAATCATGTTACCACTGTTGTAAGCTGGTTCTAAGGCTACTCAATGAATTAACTAAACAAACTCAACGATCAAAAGTGTTCATCATTCAGCACGTTCTCCAAGTTAATTCCCGCGGCCGCTTATCTGCGGGGCGGCCCATAAAACGCCAGGGAACCCCAAGCCGTAGGGGGGTCCCCACAGGTTCAACAATATTACAACATCTCCCTTCTAACAGGATTCAATGAGCCTTTGTGGCTTTCTAACTTGCCGTCCAGATCTGGTTACAATCGGTGAGTGTTCCGCATTTCCTGCTGGCCGTTCTGCTAGTTCCATTTGTCCTGGTGCTTGCTTCTCAGTTGTCGGTGACGGTGGACTCATGGGGACATCAGCACACGGAGAACTTACAGAAGGATCATGCAGCTGTGGACACATTGGATGGAGCTGTGGACGCATTGGATGATCATTCGGAACTGAAATTATCTGCTTTCTGTTTCTTCTATAGATACGCCCTTGTTCATCCTGCAGTAGGTATGATCGCGGTAATACTTCAGCTTTACGCCATTCCCTATCTCTGTTTGGGCGAATCCGCACTTTGTCTCCAGCCTCAAGTGGAGGCAGATCTCTACTTTGTTTGTCAAAATTCTTCTTAGATACAGACTGGCGCTGTTTAAGTGCTTTCACGACTTGATCAGGATCCACTGCCTGTGGTAATAAGAGACGTCGATGAGTGGGTATCATCGTGCGAGTGCGCCGACTCATCAGCAACTGTACAGGTGACACACCAATATCTTCAAAAGGTGTATTGCGATACTTCAACAGGCCTTCAAAAGGGTCTTTTTTGTCCGCTGCAGCCTTCTTGAAAATGCGTTTGGCGGTCTGCACGGCTCTTTCTGCTGCTCCGTTTGACTGGGGGTGCTCTGGAGAGCTTGTAGTGTGACGAAAACCCCACTCTTCAGCAAACTGCTTGAACTCATGAGTGGTGCTAAATAGATTCCTGGTATTGCTGTACTGTGACCCATTGTCACTTACAACCTCATCAGGGACTCCAAACCTTGCAAATATTTTCTTCAAGTTGTTGATGACACAACGGGCCGTGTTCTGGCGGAGTAATTCTATTTCAAAGTACTTTGAGTAGAAGTCAGTCACTAATAGGTATGTTTGGCCTGCATAGTCAAACAAATCAGTTCCTACTACCTGCCACGGCAGTCCTGGAATTTCATGTGGATGCAATGACTCTCTCTGTTGCCGGTTGCGGAAGGCATTGCAAATTGAACAGGAGCTGACCCTGTCTTTAATCTGGGCGGTCATTGAAGGCCAGAAGACATAATCTCTAGCAAAGCTAAGGCTCTTGCTTTCTCCCATATGTGCTCCATGGATTTCATCTAGCACTTCAGCCCTCAGTGATCTCGGGACTACTATTCGGTCTGATTTAAACAGCAACCCATCCTCCACGCTCAGCTCTTCCTTAAAACTCCAATACTCTCTAGCAAGTTCGTCAACCTGTTCTTTCTCAGACGGCCACCCTTTCAGGACATACTCCATCACCACCCTTGAAGTCTCGTCATTGCTTGAAGTCTCCTTAAATCTTTTCAGTGTGCCGCTTTCAAATCCAAGGTTTTCAATCAGATTGATCCCTATCACATCTTCAGGCTCAGTGGCTGGCGCAGTGTCACTGATTGGAGCCCTGCTTAAACAGTCGGATATCACCTGTTGTTTACCAGGCACATACCGTACATCAAGATCATACTTAGTCAGTTTCAATAGCATCCTTTGCAGCCTGGGAGGGGCATCATTTAGAGGCTTCCGGAAGATTGACTCCAGTGGTTTGTGATCCGTTTCTACGATCACTCTGCGCCCATAGACATACGTGTGAAACTTTTGTGCTCCCAGACAATTGCCAGTAGCTCTCTCTCGATGTTCGCATATCTCCTCTCGCAGGTAGTGAGTGTTTTGGATCCAAATGCAACTGGTTTTCCATCCTGCATGATCACTGCACCAAGGCCCTTGATACTTGCATCTACATTTAGCACTGTTTCCTTGGTGTTGTCAAAATAAGCTAGTGCAGGTGCACTTGTGATCACAGATTTCAGATGGTTGAAAGCCTCTTGTTGGGGTTTTTCCCAAACAAATGCTGCATCTTTCTGTGTAAGTTGTGAAATGGGCTCTTGTATGTCAGCCTTGTGTTCAATGAACTTGTCTAAATAATTGACAGTTCCTAGTATGCGAAGGACACCTTCTTTATCTACTGGGGGTGGCATTTCATTGATGGCTCTGATCTTCTCAGGATCCGGTTTCAAGCCTTCAGCAGAGAATATGTGTCCAACATAGCTCACTTCTGGAACTCTGAGTTTCACTTTCTTGGGGTTAAACTTCAAGCCCACCTCTCTGCTCCTGTCCAACACTCTTCTCATCTTCTCATCAACTTCACTTTGGTCTTTACCATGTACTAGGAAATCATCTACTATAATTTCAACAGGGACTCCTTCAAAGAGTCTGTCCATCTCCCTTTGGTAGAGTTCAGGGGCTGGTGAGATACCAAAAGGGAGTCTTGTAAATCGATATCGCCCCCATGGAGTGTTAAAAGTCAAAAGCTTGGAACTCTCATCATCTACAGGGAGCTGCCAGTATCCACTGCATGCATCAAGTGAAGTGAAACTCTTAGCACCTGCAAGTCGGTTTGCAACTTCTTCGACAGTAACCATTGGATAGTGGGGACGTTTCAACGCTTTGTTAAGGTCTCTAGGGTCAATACAAATTCGAAGATCATCCTTTGAAGGTGGGGTGTCCTTTCTTTTATCGTTCACCTTCCTTTTGTCAATAACTAGCACTGATGAAACCCAAGGTGTAGGCTCATCCTCTTTTACAATAATACCAGCCTCTTCCATCTCTTTGAGCTTTTCTCTTGCAGGTTCCAACATAGCAACTGGAATTTTCCTAGGAGGGTGTACAACTGGTGGCACTGAAGTATCAACTTCCAGATGCACTTTGTTTGGAAGTTTTCCAGGTTTGTCACTGAAACAATCTTGGTATCCACATAAAACTGAATCTTTTTGGAACATAGTCTGGTCTTCACTTGCTCCCTGTGTTTTTGATGTGGCTCGATCGGGCTCTGGCGAATCAATCAGTTGGAGATTTATAGACTTAAGGACTTCTAAATCCAAACAGGCATCACAACCCAGTAAGGGTGTAAAGTTTCCATCAACAACAAGATACAGCAAATCCATTTGACGGTTCTTGTACCGAGTAGGAAGGCGTACACAGCCTCTCGGATGAACAGGCTTAGTTGCAAGCCACCCCTTCAAAGGTTGCTGAATCTGCTGGACAGGTTTCTTGGTAATTTTCTCATACAGATGATACGGAATGACCGTTGCCTCTGCACCTGTGTCTGCTTTGATTTCAACCGCCTGTCCTCCAATCTGAATAGTTACCAGGCTCTTTCTGGATTTCCTGGCGTCCAGAACACTTCCAAGTTCAATAGATTCAAAATACGTATGTACTTCCTGACTTGAACTCTGGGATTGTTGCACTACATCAACTTGGGAGCCCCCTTTGACATTTGCTGGGCACACTTGGGCAAAATGACCTTTTTTGTTTATACTTGGATGCTTGTAACCACAAAACTTACAAGAACGAGGGGGTTTCTTTTCCTGTTCGTTTAACTTATTGACATGCTGAATTCCTATTGAATGTTCAGTTCTAGCACCTGCTGGTGTGCTAAACTTGTACTTTTGCAATTCTGCTGCCTCAAAGGTTCGGAAGTAATCATGAACCTTCTGAAGGGTCAGGTCAGGTTTCTTTAGCAGTTCTCCTCTCAGCTCGTCAGACAGCACACCTCCCACAATTCGATCCCTTATTAGCGAATCTCGCAGATCGCCAAAATCACACGTTAACGACAACCGTTTCAGTTCACTGACATAATTATCAATCCTCTCTCCCTCTTTCTGGTTACGCTGATTAAACACTAACCTTTTATATATCACATTTCTGGCTCCTTCGCAGAGTTCCTTAAATTTCTTGCACACATCTGCATAGTTTTCCTTCTCTTCTCCTTCATTGTAAACAAAATGACTGTATTCCTCAATCGCTTCAGGTCCAGCACAATTAAGTAACATGTTTACTTTCAACTTATCCGGTTTTTCATCCTTGCCTTTCGCAACAAGATAAATTTCAAACTGCATGAAAAACTTCCTCCAGTTGTCCGCTGCATTAGCGTCGAGTACCAAAGGACCAGGAGTTCTCGTATCTCGCTTAGCCATCACGGTCTGTCACTCAACCAAGGTTCGTACAGTAAACTCCTTGCTCTTTTTTGTCGTTCAAGACGCTGAACAGTTCTCAGCCCGTACTTTGCTCTATTTCTTCTGACACCATGTTGTAAGCTGGTTCTAAGGCTACTCAACGAATTAACTAAACAAACTCAACGATCAAAAGTGTTCATCATTCAGTACGTTCTCCAAGTTAATTCCCGCGGCCGCTCATCTGCGGGGCGGCCCATAAAACGCCAGGGAACCCCAAGCCGTAGGGGGGTCCCCACAGGCTCAACAATATTACAACAACCACGTATAAGGCGACGTTGCAATATAGATTCTGACTTGTTTGCAGCCGATTGTCCACACTGTAAAAATGTTTTACTCACTTGTCGTGTTCGTGTTCCAGGCCTTTGGTTAACCTAATGCTCCGGAATCTTTACACTTGTTCTTGAACCATCGCCCCATGTCCGACGTGCAGGTCATTAGAGAAATAATGGCATCGTCAGCATCGTCATGTAGCGCCTATTTTACAGCGCTACAAGGGTCTGAGTTGTTGCCAAATGAGCAGTTAGTCATCTTCGAATTCAACTATCCTGTTGCAATTGCAAGTTCTGTTGTTTTTTGACCCATGGAGATTCGTGCCAAATTGTAACCGGTATTCAGAACAAACTTGTACAAAATGAGGAAAATATTTCAAAATTTATTTTTGCTTCAGAAATCTTTACTTAACTGTTAAAATATCACTATATATTACGATCAATTGATTCTATAATAACAGCATAGCCAGTAGTGTTGTAAGTTTATTAGAAGTCGCACATCAGGCTTAGCCAGAAGCATTTTCATGACTCGTAGAGCAGTTATTTTATTTTCGTTTTATTTTGTTTACACGAAATCACTCTTTCAAATTATAAGCATTCTCTTTTCCTTAAAAAATAGACTGCGAAAAAAACTGATTTTACAGTGATTTTAAAGTCAAAATTAGGTTTATGCAAATGAGGTCATTTTGCAAAAGTGTTGCATAAAAGTGTGCAGCATATCTTAATGACCCAATTTTTTCTATCCTGTTTTGGATTATAGATGTCCTTAGGTAACTCATGACGTGTGTCTTGATTCTTAGTAGGATTACAGGTAAAAATTATGATTTCTTGAAGTTGGGCTATTTTTCGTGTTTTCAGGGGGGTCGAAATTTGAGTAAGTTTAGTGCCATGCCTATCTCCTCCAAATAATTGTATCCCCTAAAGCCATAAACCATTTAATAGTAGGTTCTTACTACAAACATCCTAAAGCATTATATATGCTGTGAGCTTTGTACATTTATTGTTATGGTACTCGAAAGTTACCTGTCATATGGGTGTTTTTTCGCACTTTGAAACCCCAAAATAGGACCCCCCCCCCCCCCCTCCTGAAAAAGTGAAAGGAAGATTTAACGAAGACAAATAAAACTGGATCTAGTAATAGCTCATTAAGGTCAATGTCCTCACTAAGTTTCATTGAATTTGGCCAACCCCCATTTCCAAGGTCTGACACGCTTTCTCAGTCAGGGCCTCTCAAGTGGTCACGTGATGGACCAAGCCCTACATTGAAAGGAGTATGATTATTTAAGTTACAAGATGTAACCGTACAAGAAAACTCTCATTTTTTCGTTCAAAGCCTTAACCTTACCTGGTTATATGTCGTTCTAAACGGGGATGCTGAAAATGCTTTATTCTTTTGTCATTATTTCCTATTTTTGTCTAGTCCCAGTCCCTCTCCAATGGATATACGTTGTTATTGAATAAAAAGAAAGAAATCTTTCAAACCCCGACAATTCTCTAAACTTGATGGTTATACCCATTCGTATAAATCAAAATTAGTCCAGGATTCCAACTGCAAATTCTTGTAATTTGGATTAAAATTTAAGTTAACAATTGGGTGTGGCAAGTCACGTGACCAATTAAGGAAACCTTATTGACTCGCGATTTGAAACCAGAGCTTAACGAAAATGTTGGCAGTGAGAAACGTCTTCTCCACTAGCCACTTATATATTTCCAGCAGACTTAACTAGGTCTGTTTATTTTTATTTACTTTTTCAATGTTATTGCTTTCCTTATTTGGTATTAGATTTCGTGTTTTAATTTATTGTAGTTTAGTTAACCCCTACCTCTGAAGACGTATAGACCCTTTGCATAAATGGCGCCTAAATTTGAATAACAATACTTGGTACATCCTTAGCCTCACATTCATGTGAAATTTCCTTTGTCTTGAAACATGAATGTGAGGCTAAGGATGTACCAAGTATTGTTATTCAAATTAAGCTGCCATTTATGCAAAGGGTCTATGTTGGAGCATACGAAACGTCAAGTTCTTAAATGAAAGTTTTTACAACATGCGTTGTCTTGTTATGTTTATAACCGCAGTTTGTTTGTTACTTCTAGATCTTTCTTTAACATAACGCGAAAGCCGACCTTTGCCCCGCCTTTGCCCACTTTGGCGAAGACCAAAAAAAAAGCCATTTGACATAATCTATTATCTATACAAAATGTAGCAAAGAATTGTGTTTGGTC
>JAHPZR010008544.1:0-7500 GCA_019787425.1 Platygyra sinensis
AGGTATATTTTGTTTTACCAAGCTGAACTTTTCCCTGATTATAAATCTCGGCCTCCTGCCTTGCCGTAACATACTACTTTGACCACGTAACATGTCACGTGATTATTTTGTTAAAATTTGGTAAATCGGCGAATTGGCTGCGAATTTTAAGTCTATTGATCAATAAATGAGCGTTTTCGCTGCAAATTGAAAATAACCACCTTGCTACGTCTGGAATGATCTTCCTTGATTTCGATTTTAGAAGATATAAATGATCAAAAGTCGATTTTAATTAAAAAAGACGACCTTTTACCTTATTTCTAATTTTTTCTGTGAGAAGAGGGACGTTCATTCCAAACGTGAGAGGATGAAAGTAATTGACCCGCGTCTAAACCGCGTTATTGCAGGATGATATTACTAGAAACCTCCACCAATTTCTCAAATAATGGCTTTTTTGCGCTTAACGTCACGTGGTGTGTCACGTGACCCCTCAGAAGTACTAATTCTACTTTAAAATGTTCACGACGTTGCCAAAAATGTAAAACTGGACGTGCTAATTAGAATTCGACAAAAAAGGTTACAGGAGCCATTCTTGAGATACAAACCCATAAATCTGAAATAAAGGGTGTTTGAAATGAGTTATTCTTTTGTAATAGTAATCGTTAACTTCACAAACTTGCTTGGGAGGGGGGTGGCCACATGCCGGATCGAGCGGTCCGGGTTTGAGCTCTGGCCTGGGGCCGCCTTGCGTCGTGTTCTTGGGCAGGTCATTTTACTCTCACAGTGCCTCTCTCCACCCAGGTGTATAAATGGGTACCGGCAAACTTAATGCTGGGGGTAACCCCGCGATAGCCTGGCATCCAATCCAGAGGGGAGTAGAAATACCCCCAGTCGCTTCATGCTGCAGAAACCGGGATAAACTCCGGCCTGATGAGCCACTAGGCTCGTATTTAGAGTGAAGTCTACTTTACAACTAGAAACTAATCTTTATCCATCGAAAGAGAAATTCTGAAAAATGTATACCTGCAAACTCTCACGCCTGCGGGTTGAAAACTCACGAGTCTCACGCCTGCGGGCCAATTTCTCACGCCTGATTGAAAAATGTGAATTGTTGCCGTCTTGCTTGACACAATTTCCAAAAATATGTTAACTCAGACGCATGTAAGGAACGAAAACCATGTGTAAAATGAATAAATGACAATACCTTACCTCGCGATCTCTTATTCTTGAAGTGAAAAGCATTGGGAGCGAGCTCGCGTTTATGCGCGTTTTAAGACTGGGACTGGGAAATGCGAGGGCTGTTTCCGCTTTCGTCACAGTATGCAAATTTGGTAGGTCACTCATAAGGCGGGAAAATGTATGTGCTGACTTCCGAATTTTTGTACATGTGACGTCTTCGTTCGCTTGTGGGAGCTGCAGACTTTTACTTTTACTAGATCAACTTCAAGTTGTTAGAAATAAAGTTTATAGAACTATAGCGCTGATGTTATCAGCCAAAGTCGGTCCTTGAGGCTAAGCGTTTTCTCGATAACTTCAACTTCGATAAACTTCGGACGTCTTTGGAAGACTTCGGACTTCTTCGGAAATCTTCGGAAATGATCGCGTCGTCTTCAAAAATCTCAGCACTCCCAAGATAAAAATCCCACGCCTATATCTTAGAAAAAGTTGGCAGGTATAAAAATGTGCAAACCGTTATGAGCTGCTCCGTACATAAGTACAATGCGAAAACAAACCATGCCTCTGTGGGATTCATCTCGTCATAGAGATAAAATATTCTCAAAAAGCTCAAAGGCTAAGTTCACGCCATGAAATGTCTCCATCTTCTAAATATAACCTTTTGCAATGAAACGAGGTAAATGGATAAACATTTTTTGTTTTTTTGTACACTCAGTACATGACAATTTGATCAGTTTTCTCACTTCTCGCGTGGCGCGTGACACAAAGCATGTAATCGATCGGCTTTACACCGCTAGGGTAAAAAATTAAGGCTATCTTCTGAGAGAAATGCATGAGTAGTTTTAGCGTATAGATTACATCACATCAGTCATTTTTTTTTCTGTTTGAAATCATTGCATGGTTTTTTTTTGCAGAACTCCGACACTGAACCGTAAGACCACAAAATAACGTAAAAGAATGGCTGTATGGAAATGTAAACAAACAATTTCTAGCACAAAGTGTGATTTGCATTGAGAAACTAACCACTGCAATGGAAAATGAACTTGTTTAAAACGAATAAGCACCAGTTTTGTTTTCCATGTTAAAATCATTGAAGAGGAAACTTCTGTGCACATAATGTTGTAGATGGGATAAAAATCAAACGTTATTGCAGCTGTATAGGCGCTAGTCCATTGTTACAGTTTTTGCGCGATATCTTTTCGTTAGACAACCATTCAATTTGAGCAGTTTTCGTGCGATTTCTGGCCCTGCGATATATTTTACGGTTCACGTTCGGATTCTTTAAAGTTTTCCGTATCGCTAACCGCGTAAAGGGTCGCAGAGGTATGTTGTCATAGCTTTCAAATAAAAATTGTTTGCTTTGAATGTCTTATTAAATCTCTTGATTCAGTTTTTGGCAATGCGTGACAAAATCCCATCAATTGACCATTACGTGACATAAAAATGAAGTCCGACATCAAACGCCATATTTACATTTCGACGAGAGGAGAACATAAAGTTTTCTCTTTACAAGCAAGAGACTGACGCTAGAAGGCTTCACTACTTTTATGGATTGCTGTTTTAGAACAAGGCACAGAAAGGTGCTGGATTTTCTAGGATTCATTGGTTGAATGTCAATGAGAAAATGATGTACTTCCCCGAACACCACGCGCCGCAATGGTTATCGTGCTTGTAGGATTCTGAAAGTGTGCATAATTAAGAATTTTTAGGAAGTGAATTTTGGTGATTTTAAGCGGCTCTTCGTGACCTTGAAAATTAACCCACAGAGTTATAATTGGCCTCAAAAGACTTGTAAACTCCTCCAAAATAAATTTCCAGGCTCAAACTGGAGTGTTATTTTGATGGAGATTAAAAAGAGCGAAGTTCATGATAAGGTATTAGTCACTGAATTTTGCGTGTTTTTGACCAGACGTGGGACCACAACGGATTTTTGATTTTTTAGCGGGTTTAAAAATATATTTCAAGAAAAAAATCACACCACGTTTCTAGGCTTACCATAGGCTATATCTGGGAAGAATATGAAAAATTTTGATTTTTCATCATGTGCCACATATTTTTGATATGGCTCGGTCCTAGTGGACATTCCCTCTTAAGTATCTCGAAAAATTAAGGCCTGTCGAGCGTTAGAAAAAATTGTTGTCTTTAACAACTTCGCCCTCGAAGTTACGCGGTCGCGAAATTATTTTTCGCGGACATTGTAACCCAATGTTTATTTTCGTGTTCTGGGTTTTTTCGGAGATATTTCCTCCTTGCACGACGACGTACGACGGTTGCTGGCTCGCTGAAAAAACCCAAGGAAGAAAGGAGAGCTGCTATGGAGATTTAAGGACGTTCGCGCCCATTGCTACTGCGCATCTCTAGTGCGCACGCTATTGGTCACGCGCGTGCCACGTCATTTTTAAGCGCGCACACGGAGTCGAAAACTCAACAAAATATAGGGCTGATGACCTGTGCGTTAACTTTGTGTGCGAATATTTTTGTTGGATGCCCGGTGACCCCCACTTTTTTTTTGGCAGATCACTTCCTTTTCTGATTCTTTCCATAATACTAAAAAACAAAAAAATCTGTACGTGGGAAGTTTTAATTATTTCTCATATACTATTCAAATAGGGTCGAATTGGTACGTGGATACAGGTGTGCGTAACTTAAAAGTTGCATTTTTTAAGGCTAATTCTAGCTGATTTAATGCATATGTAGCAAAGATCTATCAAATAGGCCTATATATGCTGTTTTAAACACACATAACTTAGATGTGATTCTTCAACTTAAATATATGCCGATAGTAATGAATCCGGCCAGAATTGCCTCGAATGACTGGAAATCCTAGAAATGCTATGGTCTGAGCTGCGCCTTATCTTCAAAACGAGTTCGGTGACCCCCGATTTTTTTTACGTTTTTAATCTAATCTTATCATTTTCTACCTACAGTCAAAGTTTTAAAAAAATCTGTGCGTGGGAAGTTTTTGGGCGCGAACGTCCTTAAGGCAGCTGAACGACGCTTTGGCATGGGCCGCGGGTACACTAGGTACACTAGACGAGAGAGCGGCGGAAATCGAGCCTACGGGTACACCACATGGCACAAAAGTTTGTTTGAAGCACTGGTGATCGATCGAGAAGAATAACAACCGATGTTCGTCTTCTTTGATGTGAAATAAACTGCGATGGTCATTCTTTCACTTTCGTCTACTTTGTCAGAAACACACAGTCCAAAATTAACGACAATACCGAGGGGACTGCAACACTAGTATACATAGACAAACTAGGAGGGAAAACCAAGAAATACCGCCCGGGCTCGAAATGGTGCTACAATAATTAACAATTATCCTGCGAAATCGCGCGGAATATCGTCTGATACTTAGCCGACGAGGCCGTAGGCCGAGTCGGCTAAAATCAGGCGATATTTCGCGAGATTGAGCAGGATAATTGTTTTACTATCCAACAAATTGATAACAAAATTGATTTCCAAGCTCGTAACATTTTTAAACCTTTCTGTCGAGATTTTTTCACTTCACTTTTTCTTCCCACGTACGAAGCTACGTATATCGTCGGATATCTGTTACCTACGGATGACAGATATCGATAGCATCATGACCATATTTGGATAGTGTTACAATTTGTTGAATAATAATAATTGTCGAGCATCTTGTTATTAGAAACCTGGATTACCTGTCATTGAAAGACGAAAGGTAACTTTCACAAATGAGAAATGTATTAAAGTCCATATTACAATAATTGCACCACAGCTTTCTAAAACCTCAAAACTGAGTATTGTCTTTATTAAATATTGCAGAAAAACAATACAGGGTTGAAAAAGAAAAGTGTGTGGAACTGAAAACAAAACTGACTGCAGTTCAAAGTCAACTTTCAGAGATACAAGGTTTCACTGACAAACAAAAATCTTTTTGTTCTTTGGGTCTGACTAAAAAGCCAAAAATATTTATATTGTGATTCTTTGATATACCAAAGTAGATTTAAGTACTAGATTATTGAAAATCTCTTTCAGAAAATGCATTTGAGGTCTAAGTTAAAAAAACTCCAACTGTCCCTCTGCAAACATTATGAGGATGAACAGAGCGATCTGTATGATCCCAGAGATATGCGAGAATTTGCTGAGAAACATTCCCCTAGTCTTTGGGAGACCCTCCTGAAAGCCTTGACAGGAGATTGTGGTGTACTAACCAGTTAACAGCCTGACCTGAAGAGGAGAATAGTGGCATTACTTCCCATTCTTGCTTATTTTAGGCAAATAAAAAAGATTATTTTTCAATAAAATCCACCCAAAAAGGTTTTGGTACTAATTAAAAATATACAGAACAATATCACAAATTCTCACACCGACAAAACATTACCAGTAACGGGATGCTTATCTGGTCAATAATGATAATGACAATACGTATTATTGCAATAATATTAATGTAATAATTAAAATAATATTACATCTTTAACAATAGTGTAACACCATTTTTAGCCATTTTCAGAAAACAAGTGGACTGCATGCATCAGTGAGCAGCCTTTCACTGGATGGTCTTTCTGCTGGTCAGGTGGTTAAGCTATTTAGCAAACCCATGAACTACATGTATTTATCATTGAAAAATTCAAGAAAGAACTTGCTGACAAGTTTGCAGCAGAACAGATTTCAAAGGGAACAAATGTAATTACAATATTGCCATAGTAACACTATAGCCTACCTGTAATAGTTTTTAAAAGGAGTCTTGAAAGGTTACATAAAAATCAAGATTACAAAATTACATCATTGACAGTAATTTGTATTCAGATAAAATCTCTGTAAATCTGATAAAATGGTCTTATTTTTGAACAGCTGAAATGTTTATGATATTCATGCTGGATGACTATCATAAAATTCATGCAAAGAAAGTGCCCCAAAAGCTCAAAACATCAACAGCTGTACCATGGCCTCTAGCTTACTGCACATCCACATGAGCATTCCAGCAGTTTTAAAGACATCACAAGCCCTGCTCCACTCCCATACCAGTTTTCATAGAAGGACAGGTGAAAGTGTGCCATGGTGGAATTGCCTCTGAGGTGGTAAAGAGCATAATGGCAAATGCCTTGAGAAGTATGCAGACAACATACCTGCACCATATCCATCCCAAATTGGCTCAGTTAGATCCAGCAAAAATAATACAGTCATTGCAAGAAATGAGGTACATACAGTTATTATCTTTTGAATGAAGACCTCTTTTTGTTGAGTGACAAGACAATGATTTAGGACTTTTTTTATTTGTAGGGTTTATGATGGAGGTAGTCAAGACGAGCTGGCAACGCTAGAAACTTGCACACAGCTTGATGTTCTTGAGCAAGAGTTGAAATTGACAGATACAGTGTATGTCCAGGATTATTAAAGTTTATAGATTGAATGCTAATGAGATTCAAATTCCTTATGATAAGCATCACAAAGTGTTCTCATTGATACAAAGTCACCAAAACATTCACAATTCTGTGAAATATTAAGTAATATGAAAATGTCAAATAACTATACCAAATATGAAGTACTAATCAAACAATACTTGCGTTCAATCCTGGACATAAGTGGAAATTAAAGCAAAAACTTAAGTTTAAGGTGATTTTAGGTGCACTGTGGATAAAATTTTTAGGCCATAAATTTCATTCCAATGACGTGACAAAGAAAGTTAATGTTTATGTCATGCGTTGCTCAGCTGCAGCGTCAAGATAAGGTCAGAATATTTGACGATTACTTTTTGGAGCTGAAGTTATAAAGTTTGAAGCAACTTGGGCATTTTTCAACTGCTGAAGGGCTTCTTTTTACATTTATTAATTTACTATTTGTTAACTCATTACGATTTCATGGCTACAAAGAATAAAAACAAGGTATAAGCTTGTGGACGATCTGTATGTTTTCACTCGTGGCATTTCTCTTGAATACAGTGTAAGAACGTTTAGTAGGGATCTATTTTGCTGTCAAGTCATTTCTTAGAATTGAAATTTGTTCTACGTAAGAGCTTAGCTTATTAAATGCATCGGATTCACCGACAAGCTTACTCACCTCGTGTTGTTCCAAACATGTCATATTCCAGCTTCGCAAATAACCATAAACAACTCCTTCCACGTCAATTTACATGCCATGTGCTATACTTCTTAATATGCCTGTACGTAAACCTGAAGATAGGAATGAATCCATTGAGCTTTAAAGCCCATATCTTGGCAGACATCAGACTACAACACGTCGAACGACAAAATCGGATTTCGGCTTCAGCGGTCGATTTCAACGTATAAGTCCCGCGCATGCTCAGACGTTATTCAGCTCTGTCCAGTGGACAGTGGAGTGAGTTTTGAGTTACATAGGATAGTTTTGTTGCTGTTCTTC
>JAHPZR010008544.1:10000-17500 GCA_019787425.1 Platygyra sinensis
TACAATCCGAGGGTAAATAAAGTATTCACTCCACTTCACTTCACTTCACTTCACGTGATAGCAGGGTTGCAACACTACACTGATGCATTGGTAAATTAAGGTAATTTTATTTCTTTCAATAATATGAATATCAATATACATGAGCAATATAGTGCGATACTTAAAGCCCTGGTCAAACGCTGCGTGATAGTCAATGATAGTTGATTCTCCCCTTACTATCATAAACTATCATCAACTATCATTCACATGGTCAAACGGCCAAAAAAAATCATGATAGTTGACGATAGTTCACTGGCAGTTAACCTGCGATCAGGCTCTATTTTCGTTTCGTCGGTAGACCTTCCCCGCGGGAAGGGCGAAACGAAAAATAGAGCCTGATACAAGTCTTCTACGGAGCGTCTACCGCCCACTTTTTTGATGGATTGACATTTTCCAAAATCAGCCAATCCGAGTTACTCGCGCGTGAAGTGAAGAGAAATGAAGAAGACGCCATTTTTGTTTTGTGAGCGTCGTGTTCCACATGATTCATTGTTGTTGGGGAATATTAGGTCCCAAAGGAAGTGCTTTTAGCAAATTTTATGAACACTGGGAAAGGTGTTATGTGGTTACCTAGCCTATGTGATGATGATATGAAGCACGGATGATTCGGCTAATCGAAGGAAGGTGAATTTAAAGCTTACTGTTGTCGATGTATTCTACTTTATATGCTTACGTACATGTATCTCTTCAGATTATCCTACTTCCACTCGAAATGAAATGGTAACGAAGTTTTCTGTTAAGAGTCGAGAGTGTGAGTTGTGGACAAACGGGATTTTAATCTTTCGTACCTTTATTTTTAGTTTGAACAGATGAATAAAGCTGAATAAGCACAGGCTGGTCTTATGTATTTTTTTCGTGTTTAATTTATAAAACAATTTTTGTAGTATTACAATAACAAGCTGTATTGTGGTACACTGTTATTTAACTCATTCACTGGCCTACCAAAATGATTTTTTCCATAAGTGTTTGCCAATCTAAAGAGCCATTTTTATTAATCACTTTTTTAGCAGTTCCGTCAGTGGCTCCATGTTTGACAAGTATATTGATAGATAACTTTTTTCAGTGGATGAGAGTTATTTATACGCTGGTTGGCGAATTATCCACTGGAAAAATATCTTAAATTTTTAAGTGTAGCAAGAACCTGTCATCTGGCTTAATTGCTTTTTGCAGGAATGATTTACCAGACAAAGGAAAATAAATTTTAAAGTTTTGAATAAATCGTCGGCGCTGATATTTTGTGAAGGTCAGACGTTTTGGGACTACTGTCTATTCATCTTGTACAATTTATTTAAAACTTTAAAATTCAGATCTTCAGTGCTGCTACACAGTATTTAACATATTTTTATTTCATTTTATGGGGAAATATAGCCTTACCACAGTTTCCAATATGGTAAGCTAATCCTAACAAAAGTTTTGTTTCTTCACAAATAATCATTTTCCTCACAATCAGGAAATTTGTCAAATGGGATATCTTCTGTGTCCTGCATAAGCAAGGGCGTGACCATGGTTTCAGTTGTTTGATACAGTTTGTAGTCAATACTTGTGGTTGGAAGTATCCGAAAAGCTCATACAAGATTTCCAAAACAGTGAGGGTTATGTTAGCCTTGGTGATGACAGAAAAAACACATCTGCATGATGTCCACCATGGTGAACAGCTTATCACAGTTGGCCACTATGGTCTCTGATGACATTATTTGAGAATCCATGTTATATTGTATCAATTTGTCAAACAATTATACCTTTTGTTTGTCCTCTAAGGCTTGCTTTCACTTTAAACAGTACATTACACAAGCACTCCCTATCCTCCTCAGTTACAGTTCTTATGGGGCTTGTGTATTGTTGTGTAACAGCTTCTTTGTCAAAACACAGGGAGAGGCTGAGTACATATGCACAAACACCATCAAATGAGGAAGTCAGTGCAAATGAAAATACCAAAGAAGACTTCATCTACAATTACCACACCAGTAAACTGCAGTGTGTTTTCTTTTTCTTAAATCTAAATGATGCAATAAGGGAGATGGTGCAAGGCTTTTTAGATGTTTTAAGTTTGCTCTTTTGGTGGAATATAATTACCAGCACTCTTAAAGTATTCCTATCTACTCCAGCTCTTCTGTCTGAAAGTTATGTTATAAAACAAATGGTAAACGCCATAGCGTGTACTATTGAGTTATGGATGCACTTGGGAGGTTGCTAAGCACTCAAGAAGCTAGAGTCGCACTCGACTCTTACGCTTCTTTCGTGCTCAGCAACCTCCCGCGTGCACCATTTAACAAATAGATTCCATGTTGCCGTGCGTCTGTTCAAGTAACCTGCGATCAGGCCCAATTGTACCATCGCTCTTATGTCTTCTTATGTCGGCGCTCGCTACAATTGGGCCTGATACAAAGTCTCACAGGAGTCTGTGTGTCTTCGTCCAGAATTTGGACGAAATCTGATTGGCTGATTCAAGAACCGGAAGTCAGTAAGATGTACGTTTGCGAGGCTGTCGCGAAAGAGCCGCCATTACGGTCAAGTTGGTTTTAGTTTTATAACATAAAACAACACAGCCTGGCTATTTTTTTTATCAAGCGGAGAGGGAAAAGTTCATTAGTTTTGCTTTGAGGTACCTACTTGATTCACATGAAAGATTTGCGGAATGATCTTCATGAAGAATGATAAGGTAAAGACGAAGCGTCCAGACGAGTTCACACTTTTATTTGTCTATTCCGAATATTTCCTTTCGCGAAAGCCTGGCAACAAAGACTTGACTGGCTGGCTGGTTTGTATTCAAGAACAATTCAACGAGAAGCGAGACACATCGAAGCTTTGATAAATACAAGATCAAAGAAAAATGGTTGGTTTCAATTTTAGGATGCAAGAGAAAACACTCGTATTCAATGGACAAACATTTTGAAAGGTTGTATTGTTACCAGTGTTACTTAAGGCCGTAAAGCTATCTATTATCGTTTGTATGTACGTTCACCTCTGGAACAACAACATCGATAAAACACTTTTGGCTAATTCACAGTACAGGCTTCTCGATGTCTAAATTAAATTAAAGTTTAAGAATTATATTTACACTCGGACAATAACTCAGTATTTCGTGAGGGCAGCGTAAAAGGGCCTATAGTGTTTTGTTGATAGGAATGCATTCAACACAGAAAACCGGTGAATTATTTAAAATACTAATGTAAATATTGCAGCAAGGGAAATCTCTGTGACAAAAATGTAAAACATGACTGAACTCCCATTGCAAAAATTCCCAGTGTAAGATGCAGTAGTTTGAAATGGACCACAAAGGCTGTTGTACTACATAAGCATTACAGGCCTTTTCTTGAGTTAATGAAAGATTAACCTGTGTCAGGTCAGATCATTGGGTAGTCAATATTGGCCTTTCCATGCTGATATAATTAAAATGCGAAGGACACGTGAAAGAACATACACACTTGATGAAAGAGTAGGCCTGCATAGTTCTTAAATTCTGTGCTTTGTCATAACATGAATCTCAGGGTCAAGCTGGTTGGGTGATAGGCCAACTACCTGTTCCAAGAGGCCTTACAACTGACTGATAACATAGCAAACATCTCTCAAGACTACATTATTAGTAATGTACACTGTAATTACTCATCATTATTTCTTTGGGGGTTTTCATAAAGCCCCTTCCAGGTAATAAGTGGTCGTGAGCCCACTTAACAAAGTCACGAAAGTCAATGCCAATCACACTTTTTTTCATATTTTTGAATTGATATCCACACCTGCCATGAGTATGATGAAAAACATTCCCATTCATAAGGTCGGTAAGAACAACTTTGACTGCTCCAGATCCTTTGTTCCATGGTGCCCAGACTACTTCTTCTGATCTAGGTCTTTCTGAATTCCATCCATTACCTCATCAAGGGTTTCAAGGGAACATGCTACCCTCTGTGCTGATCTTTTTGTGACGTTTCCCAATAGGGATTTCAAAACCATTTTCAGTGAATCCAATGGCTTGCTTCCCCCTTTTTCCCTCACTGTTAAAAAACCTGTTGGCAAGAAGCCACTTGGCTTCCTCCTTAGAGAGGACTGCTAATACCTTGGCAAAAAATGCTGGAGTAAATAGGAATACTTTAAGAGTGCTGGTAATTATATTCCACCAGAAGAGCAAACTTAAAACATCTAAAAAGCCTTGCACCACCTCCCTTATTGCATCATTTTAGATTTAAGAAAAAGAAAACACACTGCAGTTTACTGGTGTGGTAATTGTAGATGAAGTCTTCTTTGGTATTTTCATTTGCACTGACTTCCTCATTTGATGGTGTTTGTGCATATGTACTCAGCCTCTCCCTGTGTTTTGACAAAGAAGCTGTTACACAACAATACACAAGCCCCATAAGAACTGTAACTGAGGAGGATAGGGAGTGCTTGTGTAATGTACTGTTTAAAGTGAAAGCAAGCCTTAGAGGACAAACAAAAGGTATAATTGTTTGACAAAATTGATACAATATAACATGGATTCTCAAATAATGTCATCAGAGACCATAGTGGCCAACTGTGATAAGCTGTTCACCATGGTGGACATCATGCAGATGTGTTTTCTGTCATCACCAAGGCTAACATAACCCTCACTGTTTTGGAAATCTTGTATGAGCTTTTCGGATACTTCCAACCACAAGTATTGACTACAAACTGTATCAAACAACTGAAACCATGGTCACGCCCTTGCTTATGCAGGACACAGAAGATATCCCATTTGACAAATTTCCTGATTGTGAGGAAAATGATTATTTGTGAAGAAACAAAACTTTTGTTAGGATTAGCTTACCATATTGGAAACTGTGGTAAGGCTATATTTCCCCATAAAATGAAATAAAAATATGTTAAATACTGTGTAGCAGCACTGAAGATCTGAATTTTAAAGTTTTAAATAAATTGTACAAGATGAATAGACAGTAGTCCCAAAACGTCTGACCTTCACAAAATATCAGCGCCGACGATTTATTCAAAACTTTAAAATTTATTTTCCTTTGTCTGGTAAATCATTCCTGCAAAAGCAATTAAGCCAGATGACAGGTTCTTGCTACACTTAAAAATTTAAGATATTTTTCCAGTGGATAATTCGCCAACCAGCGTATAAATAACTCTCATCCACTGAAAAAAGTTATCTATCAATATACTTGTCAAACATGGAGCCACTGACGGAACTGCTAAAAAAGTGATTAATAAAAATGGCTCTTTAGATTGGCAAACACTTATGGAAAAAATCATTTTGGTAGGCCAGTGAATGAGCTAAATAACAGTGTACCACAATACAGCTTGTTATTGTAATACTACAAAAATTGTTTTATAAATTAAACACGAAAAAAATACATAAGACCAGCCTGTGCTTATTCAGCTTTATTCATCTGTTCAAACTAAAAATAAAGGTACGAAAGATTAAAATCCCGTTTGTCCACAACTCACACTCTCGACTCTTAACAGAAAACTTCGTTACCATTTCATTTCGAGTGGAAGTAGGATAATCTGAAGAGATACATGTACGTAAGCATACAAAGTAGAATACATCGACAACAGTAAGCTTTAAATTCACCTTCCTTCGATTAGCCGAATCATCCGTGCTCCATATAATCATCACAGAGGCTAGGTAACCACATAACACCTTTCCCAGTGTTCATAAAATTTGCTAAAAGCACTTCCTTTGGGACCTAATATTCCCCAACAACAATGAATCACGTGGAACACGACGCTCACAAAACAAAAATGGCGTCTTCTTCATCCATAACACGTAACGGAAGTAATTTTGATTGGCTGATTTTGGAAAATGTCAATCCATCAAAAAAGTGGGCGGTAGACGCTCCGTAGAAGACTTGTATCAGGCTCTATTTTTCGTTTTGCCCTTCCCGCGGGAAAGGTCTACCAACGAAACGAAAATAGAGCCTGATCGCAGGTTAGGTTTTGGGAAGCGGGCCGCACACCCCCACCCAATTTTTCTGGGAGTAGACCCCGGGGGGTGGGGGTGGTGCTGCTACTCGAAGGCTAGCGAGTCGGTTTGTATCTAAATCAAGACAAATTAAGCCATCAAACCTCTAACAAATTTCTTGAAACGTGTGGCGTTTACATTTTCCTGAAGACTTTGATAAATTATTCCCTGGACACAGGCTCCTGCTGGACATCAATGCTCATAAATCCTTTTTCTGATTACTACTGGTATCATATATTTTTAGGTATTATAACCACGCTTTAACCGATTATAAGACACGTACATTGCCTGATTTCATACCGTGAAGGACTAGGCACGAGTCTGTTAATTATGGGATTAGCAACTATTGATCCCCATAGTCAGAAAGAGCACACCGAGATTCATAATATCCCCAAGTTTGGTGTTAATCAGGTTAGTCTTGACTGAGATACAGGCATTTAAAAACGTAAAAAATTTACAAAGAAATGTATGGAAAACCGGACAAATGCGGACAAAAGTCCGGATTTGTACGGTTTTCCATACATTTCTTTGTAATTTTTTTACGTTTTTAAATGCCTGTATCTCAGTCAAGACTAGCCTGATTAACACCAAACTTGGGGATTTTATGAATCTCGGTGTGCTCTTTCTGACTATGGGGATCAATAGTTGCTAATCCCATAATTAACAGACTCGTGCCTAGTCCCTCACGGTATGAAATCAGGCAATAGCCCATTTCACGGTTAATTTTTTTCATTTGCATTACAATGTAATCCAACGTGGATGCGAGGCAATTTCGGGCTAAAACTGCAAAATAGCCCGAAATTGCCTCACATACATGCTAGAATTCATTGTAATGCAAATGAGAAAAGCTAACCGTGAAAAGGGCTATTGCCAAGCTTCCACAACAAAGCAGGGAGAAGTGCATTGATGTACGATGTCGTTGCAGGCTTCAGAATTATTACCCGATATCATATTCCCATTCCATTACCGAGAACTAACCTTAAACAGACTAACCTCGGCGCTATCGAGGCTAACCTGAGAGTTATTCGGCCTGACTGTCTAGCTATTTGGCCTTAAAATGTAGTCTGCGGTCTACAAATGCAATACAGCCTAAACCCTGCAGCCTCTAGTCTTCGAGCTGACTCACCTTTGAGTCACGCCCGCGAGCGACGAAGAGCAAAGTGATTCGGCGGGAAGGAGTCTGGTGAAGGGGTACCAAGAAAAGTGAACCTGCCCTGATCCCTTCATTCTTTCATTTCTGCCTTGCCTGAGCGAAGTGAAATGCCATAGGTCGAAATGCGGGAAAGGCAAAAAAACTGTCAATGTGTTGTGTTTGATGAGGAGCGATTAGATTCCTATAGAGTCAGTAATCAACGTTCTTACAATGAAAAATGAGTCGTCCATATTTGGAGTCAGAGGAAGTGTTGAGTGACGGTAGTACTGATGAAGTGAAGAGTGATCATCGCAGTAAATTTTCCAATTTGAGCAATTGGAAAGAAGAAGCCTGAAAAAAATCAGGGCTTCAACTGATGTTTCAACAAATTTTC
>JAHPZR010008544.1:22500-29421 GCA_019787425.1 Platygyra sinensis
TTTTCGTCTCCAGATTTGCGAACGTAATCCTTTTGAAAGTGAGTTATATTAGCGGCCAATTAAAGTTGCGGACGTAACGTCATTAGAATTAAGTGTTACAGTCTGCAATAGCAAGTTAAGATTAGTTTTACAATGGATTCCATTGGAGGAAACTTATAAGTGTTTCGATCTTAGGGTGCGTTTCTTTAAGAAAATCCAAGATTGGTTTCTTAAGGACGTTCGCGCCCAAAAACTTCCCACGTACAGATTTTTTTAAAACTTTGACTGCAGGTAGAAAATGATAAGATTAGATGAAAAACGTAAAAAAAATCGGGGGTCACCGAACTCGTTTTGAAGATAAGGTGCATCACAGATCATAGCATTTCTAGGATTTCCAGTCAATCAGGCGATTCTGGCCGGATTCATTACTATCGAGATATATTTAAGTTGAAGAATCATATCTAAGTTGTGTGTGTTTAACACAGCATATATAGGCCTATTTGATAGATCTTTGCTACATATGCCATTAAATCAGCTAGAGTTAGCCTTAAAAAAATACAACTTCTACGTTACGCACACCTGTATCCATGTACCAATTCGACCCTATTTGAATAGTATATGAGAAATGATTAAAACTTCCCACGTACAGATTTTTTTTGTTTTTTAGTATAATGGAAAGAATCAGAAAAGGAAGTGATCTGCCGAAAAGAGTCTTGGTCACCGAGCACACAAAGTTAACGCAAAGGTCATCAGCTCTATATTTTGTTGAGTTTTCGACTCGGTGCGCGCGCTTGAAAATGACGTGGCAGGCGCGTAACCAATGAATAGTGTGCGCACTAGAGATGCGCAGTAGCAATGGGCGCGAACGTCCTTAAATCCGAATTAACTCGAAAACGGATTTTGCGGTTTGCGTCCCAAGAACGAGGCTGACCACAACTGACTATAAGATTGTTCAAATCGCCAGCTAGAGGGCCTTCTATGATTTTGAAATTAAGGTTAAACCTAATTTTTTAAGAACACCAAAACCAAACGCGGAAGACCCGTGAAATACGGAAGCTGGCAAAAAGGGGAGAACATATGCCCCTGACCAAGGCAGTGCGGTGCAAAACTGGAGTGTTTAGAATACTATTTTAACATGCTACATAAACGACTTGGTGAGAGACGATCTTACTATGATCTAACTATATTACAGCGCTAACGACTGAAATAAACACAAAGAAAAAAGCTTTAATTCTGTTTGGCAAAGAAAGAGTAATTAAACCAAGCTTGGGTTGAAACACATTGAAGGCTGACACTAAAACGAACAATTTTAAGTTGAATGACGATGAACCAATGATCTCCAAAACTGTTCCATTGCAACTCGTATCGCTGGAATACGCCAACAGTAGATAAGTGGATTGATTGACGAGTTAAGATAAACAATCGAGGATGACAATCTCAACATAAATATTATGCGAGGCGAGAAAGGAAAATCGGAGAAGTTAGCAACAGCGCGCATGCAGATATAAGGAGTATAACAGATAATAAGTAAAATTAGTAAGACTATCATGGTGATCAGAGATTTTCTGTAACGCTTCATCTCAAAAGCCTCAGGTTGGTTTGCCAGTGATTGCCTCTGGATCTGAATTCGGTGCCGTCGACAAATGCGATAAATCGTCCAACACGCCAATGTGGTTACCACGATGCATAGAGCGATAACGATGAACGAAACAAAGCGATGTAGCTCATTGTCAATGAGAAAAGTTACGGCATACACCGCGCTTGCCAGCCAGATGAGACAGAGTGCGAGGAGAGTTTTCTTTACGGTGACGACAGCAACGTACCTGAGATGCAGTATGAGAGCAAGACATCTCTCCACGCTGACCGAGGTGAGCGTCAAAATTGTAGCGGAGATGAAGAAGGCTTGAATGAATCTGAAGATTAGACGAAGAACTGGATATTTTCCCTGGTTTACTTCGTAAATCAAAACCACAACGAACAAAGGCTGGACAATGAAGCCTACTGCCAGATCAGACAACGAGAGTCCCAACAGTAGAATATTTGTTGGTTTATGTAACGTTGGCGTGCTCCAAATTGCGCCAAGGACGAGGAAATTTCCTGCAAACGCCGTCAGCGAAAACACCACGTTTATAACGCAACCAGCGATGTATACCTCGGTGTAACTTTCGCGTCCCGATGTTGCATCACCGCTTCGATTTGAGTTGTTGTACATGACCTTAAAATTAAACGGCTTGTTGAATCTGAATATGGGTGTAGACAGTCCGTCTCCATGCACAGCTTGTCGAGTTTATCTGCTCTGCTTTGGAGCTCCTCAAGTAATATACGTTATAACAACTTGCTTGCCAGAGAATAAATTCATTAACTACCGGATGAAGTCCAGTCTACCTTAATTAACAGCATTTCTTTTGTTTTAGAATTGTTTTTAAAGGGCTTTCAGAAAAAAAAATGGAATAATGACTGAAAGGGGGATTCTATTCTGCTCTCAGAATTACTGAAAAATACGGGTTTTGACGACTGGTTATAAGTAAAATCTCATCTGTGGGCACTAACAAAAGTGATTAAAGTCGAAACTGGACAGTGTTTACAACTCTACCTCTAATTAAAACTTGCGGGCAGTTAAACCACTCTATACTTTTCTGTATGTTGTTGTTAAGATTTTGAACTCATTCTCTTTATTGTAAGTGAATTGAACTAGTGACAAATTAAGTGGCGGAGGTAACGTCATTAAAATTGTGAGTTATTTTCCTCGATTATCGCTTACCAAGATAAAGGTTTAGAATGGATTGTACTTCATTACAGGGAACTGATAAGTGTTTCGATCTCAATATTGTGTTGTCTTCTTTTATGTTCATTTTGCACTTAGTTAGCAGGCTTTGCAATATAGTTTTAAGCCCAATTCTAATTTTCGTCTTGAAACACGATAATTGAGTAAATGAAAATAAGTTCGGAAGCCAAAACATGATCAAAGGTTTCAAATGAAATGCTTTCAAAACAGACAAAGACTTAAATTTCGATACGGAGAGTTTTCCAAGGCAAAGCTTTATTGACACTTATTCTCGTGAGCTATAGTTTGTTCACATTTGTGATATATGTAACTTTAATTAGAGGTTAGTTATAATTAACAGCACTCGTGCTTGAATGGAGTAGTCGTCGGATACTGTCATCCTATATAATTTCAATTAATTGAAGGTAAAGTAATTACTATGAAATGAATTCCTGTTCATTTATACATATGACACTGATGTTACCATAACAACGGTATAATTAACTTTTCAATTTATCTCCGTATTTAGAGCATGTACAGTTAGCTGTTACACGAGGAGTGTTCCCCATGATCACGTGGTACGGCCTTGTCTTCAAGATTCGCTTGCTGGAGGGTCCTCTGTGATTTGTTTTGTGCTATTGATAGTTTGTTTAAACTGATGGTTGTCGTTGTACTTTCTTGAAACCAGGCTTTCGAGAAAAGGGTTTCCATGTAAACTGCTGCAGAAGGTTCAGGATACAGTGTTAATCTCTACGAAACTACTGAGTCTGGTTTCGCTTTTCATTATACATGTTTGCTGCTAAAATTAGTCATTCGTCAATACCGCGCCTGCTGGACTTTCTATCAGCTACTTTTGGACAGCATTCAAGAAATTGAACACATATAACGTGTTTCTATTTAAACAACAGAGTGTTTCTGTCGAGGAACTATCGGCTTATGGTTGCTCCGCGGAAATTTGATGTTCTTAAATGAAATATGCAATAGTTTTAAGAACATCAAATTTCCAAGGGGGTAACTATCAGACCGATAGTTCTGACACATAAGCACTCTATTCACCACTAAATTTTCTTCCGCGCGTCAGTTCGAAAATCACATTGAATTATTTTTACCCTTTTTAAATAAAGCCGTGAAACCTTATATAAAATTTGAAAAAGAAAACAAACAAAAACCATCTTAAGACAATTTCAATAGTAAAGACAAGAAGAACATGTTTCTATTTCCGCGAACAACAGTGATAATTAAGTAAGTAAAAACTAAATTAGTATAGTCTTTAGGAACGACTATTATAATATTTTGCTATTTTATTTGAAAATACTTCGAGTAAATGCTTTCAATCAAACTATTGCTTTTATTTCAGTTATAATAAAATGTAATCTTGTCATTATACAAACTGAGAGTAAAATGCAGACTGTAAACTCGAGACGTTTTAAGTATATATCATGCCATTTCCATTATCAAGCGCTAAATGTGCCATTATTGATGCTAATCAGAGTGTAAGTCTGCCCTTTTGCTAGCCTGAATAGCGCTGCATTGACCTGAATTTATGCAAGATAGCCTGTGTGGGAAATGAGCACTAGGTCGCTTGCTAATGCGGGTATGAAAAGCGTTGGGCGAGTACAAACCATTGATCACTCGCCCTGAGGCCGTGTCACATAAATATAGAGCATAACTATGGCAAGCTGGGTGTCTGTGATTACAAGATACCGAAAAAACAAACGTATGGTTTGTGAATTTTTAGGGGGGGAGGCATCTTTCTGGGCACAGTTGGTGGAGTCCCCTTTACCACCGGTTTGTTCTGGAATTCCAGTGGGCGAGTGCATTTTGATTGTCACTCGCCGAAATGTGGAATGCTGTCAAAATTTAGATTCCAAGACTGTAAAATAATGGCTTGGAGTAGTCTGTGCATGTCTCACCAGGGAACAGTTTGGAGTAATATGACGAACTACGAAGTTACATTACCATGGAAGAGAAACCATCCAACGCTAGAGAACAGCTATGCATAAACTGTGAAACGACTGGAAAGTGTTGAAAGTTGAAACGACACACCGAGAGAGCTGAAGCTTACACCACTGAGCTCAGTCAATATGTAGAGAAAGGCTCTGCAGAGGAAGTACGAGATCTGAGCAGTGTAGATGGAAGTGTCCGGTACTTAATGCACCACGGCTGTTCTCCGTGCAGACAGAGAGACAACAAAATGTAGAATCGTATTAGATGCTTCCGCCCGAGAGCATGACAGTGTTTCTCTCGATGACTGTGTCTTTCCTGGTCTTGCGTTAGAAACCAACCTCGCATCTGTCGTTATCCGCCAATTCTAATCTTCTTCATGAAACACAACAACTGAGTAGATGAAAGTAAGTTGGAATAATCGATAAAACGCTTTCAAACCAAACAAATATTCAGATTTCGACCGGGAGTGTTTTCTAAAGCAAAGCTTTATTGTCACTTACAATTATTTTCGTGAGCCGTTAGTTTGTTCACTTTTGTAATTTATGCGATTTTTAATTATGAGGTTAGTAATAATTAACAGCACTTGTGCCTGAATGGTCTAGTCGATACTGACTGTCTCCTATATAATTTTAATTGATACTCAAGTAATTACTATGAAATGAATGCCTATTTATCATTAAATCATCAAATTGTTATTATCATCTTGACGTACGTGTAACACTTATCACTTATAATGACTGGTCCCGAGGGGCACAGTGAATTGAGATTCGAGAGAAACAAAATTCGAGTGATTTGTTATATAGCAAAACAGAACAATCGCCAATTTTGATAAAAAGCGCTGAGATTCCAGCGACAACATCAGGCCAGCTCTGATCACGTGCAACATTGGTCAACATTTCGCGGGTAACAGTGAACTGTTTCCCTTTCCAGTTTGACGTCTTAGTTTACGCAATGTTGCCCGCTCGTGGCATTTGGCGGGAAACAGTATCATTGTGAGATGTCATGTGACCATGAGCTAGCCAATCAATGAGCGCGCTGTAGCGAAAAAAAAACGCCAGCTATATAGCAATGAGGATTTTAATACCATAACAAAAAAGATGATGTTTTCCAAATCGTCCCAGCAACAAGGCCGTTTCCTCTGAATGTGGTGAAAGAAAAACGGAATTGTGGATTTGACAACTGGTTCTATGTAAACTCGCGCTTCTTGGCACTACAAAAGTAATTTCATCGAAATTGAACGGGCAGTTGAACCACTGGCTACACGTTCCTGTGTTTTCATGTCCAGATTTACGTACTTATTCCCTTTATAAGTGAGCTGAAGTAGGGGCAAATTTAATAACAGGCACAACGTTATTCTTACCAAGACAGTTTTACAGTGGATATGATTGGAGGGAAGTGATAAGTGTTTTGATCTTAATTTTTGGTTGTCTTCTTTCATGTTAATTTGGCATTTAGTTAGCGGGCTTAGCAATATAGTCAATTAGCCAATTCTAATGTTCTCCACGAAACACGACAATTGAGCGGATGGAAGTAAGTTGGGAAGCCAAATAATCTGAACGTATTTTCATTTCTAGGTTTCCAATAAAAATGCTTTCAAACAAACAAATAATCAGATTCCGACAAGGAGAGTTTTCCAAAGCAAAGTTTTATTGTCACTTATTTGCGTGAGCCATAGCTATATATAGTTTGTACACTTCTGTGATTTCTGCGATTCTAATTAAGCATGCTTGTAATAATTAACAGTACTTGTCCTTGAATGGAGTAGTCGATACCATCATCCTATATAATTTCCATTGATGCTTAAGTACTTACTATGAGATTAATACCTATTCACTAAGTAATCAAGTTGTTTTTAATTAATATCATCTCTTCATACTGAGGTTTTTAATACCATAACATCGTGTTTCCGTAAATAAAGGATTTAACTCATAACACAAACTATCAACTTAGAGGATCTAATATTCTATCTCTGTCAAGAATAAACACTACATCATATGGATCTAAATCCATTAGGTATTCTGGGCCCAAGATATGGAATTTCTTGGATGATAATTTGCGAAATCGGTTCGATTTTCAATCTTTCAAGAAATTTGTACGACATCGAGAATCTATAGCAATTTATAGGTATTTAGTACATTTACGATTTTAATTCAATTTTCAATTTTATTTATGTATATATTCGCTCAAACTAGCACTGGGGTGCTATACAACAAGCGAGTTCAAATGAAGCT
>JAHPZR010008545.1:0-2500 GCA_019787425.1 Platygyra sinensis
ACAATTTCACAAGCTATAAGCTTCGGTGGTCTAATGGATAAGACGTTGAGTTGTGGTCTCAAAGATCCAGGTTCAATTCCTGGCCGGGGCAGTCTTTTTTATACTACGCATGCGCACTCAGTAAAGGGACAGACTAAACTGTCCCACAAGGGTCAGAGGACGTTTCGTGACTCATATATAAACAACCCTTGACCTTATGGTTTACCAGGATGCACTGCGCATGCGCAGTGACTAAAGTGAAAGAGTACCTTGTCCCACATGGGTAAGCAGACATGACATGATCCTAATATAAGACTCATTTGACGTACCAGACTAGTAACTAGGGTTACTACCTTCTTAGGGCGCCATGATGGATATGTTAATTAGGGTTGACATCATAGAAGGGCAGAGGGGTTTCAGAGATGACGTCATAGGGGAACTTAGGGTTCAGGGATGACGTCACCGAGGTGACACCATTAGGGTTGAGGGCCGCCATCTTGGGTTAGGGCTAGGGTTTATTTGCATAAGAATTAGGGCTCAGAGAGCCAATCAGAGCGCGAGTTAGGGTCAGATCTAACCCATAAGACTACTCACAGCCGTGCGCACGACTTAATTATGGACGGAATGGCAATGACTCAGAAAATAAGAGGCGACCAGAAAAAATTTGCCGAAGTAGCTGAAAGTTTGATGTACATGGTTTTGAATGAACGAACAGATAGCCAGCGTATTGACGTGGTCTTCGACGTTTACAGAGATAATTCGATCAAGAACCCCGAGACAGAGAATTCGAGAAGAGAGGCTCAGAAACTGGTCATGAATTCAGAAGACAGACCACATGATACATCAATGGTGGAAATTTCTGTCCAATTCCAAAGATAAATCGTTGTTGTGTCAAACTTGGCAAAGTTGCCTCAAACCACCTCAGCTAACTCCCTGACGCACTCTTTGAGAGCAAACTACCAAACAGCCACCTGGAGAAGGAGTCTACAGAGCTCCAGTTGGTCATGGATGGGTTTAGGAGGACGGCAACTTATCCATCAAATGGATGAGTGGAGAATCAGCCCTTATAGTTCTTCTTGGGTTTCTCTTGTGTTCTTTTGCAAGATCATGCAAACTACCTTCCTGTACGTGCCTTGCAAAAAGGCTAAATGCACCGGTATGTGCCGCCTTCGCGACTGCAACAATAGTGCCGAGGAAGAAGAGATTCTTGATGACGAATGCTGTGATGATGATGTTGATGATGATAACGATGATGATGAGGAAGAAGATAAACGCATTTTAAACATCGATATTAAAAATCCGTTAAGCTAGCAAATCATGTTATAATTGCTCTAACTCCTGTATTATGCTCTCGTTTTTATTGAAAATATGCGCGCTTCTTCAACATAAGAGAGCTTAAATAATGATTACCTAATGTATATTCTGTAAATAACCTCCTCTTACTATTAACTGCAATGTGGTAGTGGCCAACTCGAAAGCTCTTCTCCTTTGGCCACTGCGCACTATTTCAAATTAATACCCAGTGCACATGTAAGCTACTTTTCCTTTGTTCTTTTTACCTTTCTTTTCCATTCTTGTAAATTAACATTGTGTGAATAAGTGTGAATAAACTGAATAAAGAAATGATTTTAAAAATGACATAATAAGTGCTTTGAATCAAATGGGAAAATGCTTTCAATTTTTAAACACTTTTGCCACATTTTACTTAAAGTTTTAACATCCAAGATGGCGGATCCAAGATGGCAGATCCAAGATGGCAGACGGGTATTAATTGAGACTTGCTGTCTTGCAAGCAAAATGTGTCTCACAAAATCATTAGTTGTGGATCATTTATTGTCTCCTGCTTCAGTTTCGTGAAAATTATGCGAGATCAAAAATTTTTAAATACTTAAGAGTTTTTTCCCTTGAAATTTAAATAGTTTTTAGCGTTGTCATGGAGAATAATTCCTTAAAGCTCAAGTATGTGTTACCTAAGTGGTTTAGAAAATTATCTGGCAGTAATCTCCATCATTTTCACATATTAACTACCCTTTTTATACGGTTAATAAGCAAGGAAAGACTACTTTTAAGCAGTCATTATTTGTATTCTTAAGACTCTGTAAAAATGAGTGACGCCACTTTGTCACGTGTTAAATCTTACTAAGCTACTCATTCAGCATTGCTATCATGCATAATGTGAAACTAGAGTAAATGAACTTTTCAAAGATGCATGTTAGCATTACTCCCCCGGAGTGGTACCGAAATGTCATTTTTGGGGGTCCTGGCCCATGGACTAATACAGAGCCGTTACTATTCATTACTTGAAACCTGACACAGCTATACTCAATATAGGTTCGCTTCTGCCAGCTTGCGATTTTTGCGCTGGTCAATTAATTTAGAAAACAGTTCTAAGAAAGCACGCGCGCTGATTGGTTGAAATCGTGTTTGTATAACTCGACGGAGACACAGAACTAGCGCGCGCTGTTGACGTAGTGATGGCGCGAGCAAAGAGAACTTACATTTTGATAATCAAAGTTAACAG
>JAHPZR010008545.1:5000-14142 GCA_019787425.1 Platygyra sinensis
TTCAGCCAATCAAATTGGTGAATTCGGTAGGTTTCGATCTTTGTGAGACAAAGCCAAGTAATCATAACTGTGCTATTTCAGAACAATTTGTATGGTCCCAGACACTACTAATCAATAATTGTCAAATTGACATTTGAGCATTTTCTTATAGACAATGCTAGTCATTCTACAACGAATTCATCGATTCAATTTCCCTGTACTCAACAACGGAACTACTCCATCTTTACCTTGTTCAGAAACTACCTTGGCTTTAAACTTGAAACAAGCACATAAATAGCAAACAGAACTTGCCAAATCCTTAGTGAAGATTAAAAATAAAAGCACATAAAACGACAGCGCACCTACAAAGGGGGTTCAGAGCCACCTTAAATTTTCTAAAATTCAAGCTGGCTCTGAACCCCCTTCGCAGAATTTTTTTAAACTTTGCAAAAAGTTGCATCTTTTCATGCTGATTACAATTCGATAGTAAAAAATGGGGGTCACTGAGCTCGTTTTGGAGTTATAAGCGCTTACAGCTAAAATTAAGGGTGTTTTTAGCAGGTCGTATTGTTGCTATGGTAACCTATTGTGCCACAAACATAACAGCAACTTGTTCCACAATGATCGGGTAGTTTGTTGATACCATGACTTTGGCATCAACCGGTATAGAGTGGTTGTAATGACCCATCAAACTGTGAGTCTTGAAAAATACTGGAAACTGTTTTCAGGTACCCTAAATTAAGGTTGTTTTTAGCAGGTCAACGTGTTGCTATGGTAGCCTATTGTGTCACGAAAATAATACCAACGTGTTCACCAGTTATTGGGCAGTTTTTTTGATATCATGATTGTAGCATCAATTGTTAAAGAGTGGTTATAATGACACATCAAATCTAAGTCTTGGAATGTGCTGGAAACTGTTTTGCCACCTTTAACATTTATTTCTCGTTTCCCAGAAAATAATTTTGCCAAATCACGATTCACGGCTACTATGGAACTCACGATTCACGAGGAAATAAATTAGCCATTTCACATTTCACGGGAAAATAAAAGGGCCGTTCACGAGTCACGAAAATACCCTTTACAAATATCAATATTTATTTCTGCAAGTGCAAAAAGCTAATGAGAAGAAAAAAGGAAAGAGGACGAGCAAACTTTCATACTTGTCCAATACACTAACAAATTTATGCATAGCATTGTATTGTATTCCATTGTTTTGTGTCGTTCTCAATCGTATTGTATTGTTAATCTATTGTTATGTGGATAAAATACAATGCAATGCTATGCATAAATTTGTCAGAGTATTGTACAACCCTCCAAACTTTGGAAGATTTAAATTTGCATCTCCACGTGCAAGCAAAATTTTTGTTAGTACAAACCAGTTACATTAAAGGGACAGTATCACAGACTGCGCATGCCCAGGTAATCAACCAAAAGTGGTCCGACGTTTTCAAGTTTGTGATCTCTGAAACAAAATGGCGTCAACAAGCGGAGGACAGAATCCTCACGGTCACGGAGGCCGTAGAAACAACTCTGGCCGTAAGAAGATTTTTAATTCAGGCAGCGGCGTGAAACAGGGACGGGGGAAGTCGAGAAGAAGAATTCGGCTCGAAGAAAATATCTACAAATCGTGGATACAGGCCAAACTTGAAGCCACGTACAGTTCAACAAGTAACAGCGAGTTCACGATGAATTTACCGTCATTAGAAAATCGTAGACGGTAAGCTTACATTAGCTTGGTTCTCTTCTTTTTTGCTTTACTACTTTTTAAGTGAATGTAAAACTTTTATAACATTTTGTTTCTGTCTGTTGGGCATCAATCAGATATTGTTGAATCGCGGAATAGGAAGCGAAGCGATTTCACGCGCGTGGTAACAAAACTACAAGTAGATGAATCGGGACAACAGCCAAGGATCTCTTCTGGATATGTACCAAGTAGGAAACTGAACATGGTAATATCCTCAAACAAGTTAAAGTTTGGAGGCGAAGACTCGCTTGAAATCAATAAATTCGTATATTTTAAGCAGGATCTTCGACCTGTACTCCTGGGAAGTCTCCCAGTTCCATTCACCTTTAGCAGCCATTTCAACTGGTAAATCTCCCATTCACAATGTCATTCGGTAGCAATTGTAAGCTCTTCCAGCTGTTTTACAATAAATAGATAAGCTAAGTTCGTGATTTTTAGCTTACATATCGAAACAGTGATAGAAATAACCTGAAATAGCAATGGGCAACTTAGACTTCTTGTTTATTGAATTGGGGAAACATATTTTGACTTTTTTCACTACTATGTAGTTCAAACTCATCATTATTTTCCGACGATGTATTGAACGTGTTAACAGCTTGTCACTGGTGTTTTGACCAAAAAGAAAAACAAGTCCAACTACTCATGCTATGTTTATTCATATTTTCTGTTGATTTTTAATGGATTCAATCGTACATTCTACATATGTTGTATGTCAATATTATTATAAGGTACTACTGATAGTTATTGTAACCTAAAATAACTGATCACTGCTGTAGGGTCAAATACCTGTGTGGCTTCATATACTGCAGTTATAGTTCATGTATCGATAGGTGTATGATTTATAAAAGTTAATTTTGTTGTCTATAATTACAGGGCTTACAAAGTCAGAAGGTACCTAGAAGCAGTTGACTGGAATTACCACCTTCACCTTTCTGTTGCTACCAAGAAAGAAAGTGAACAACTTTTAAGTGGAGAGTGCAACCAACAAACAAAACTATGGGATAAGAAAATTGTCAAAGCTGACAAGCTAGGGGTATGAATTTATCCCTCTCCTCATTGCCAAAAGGTTTGATGCCAGGATGCCAGGATGTTGATCTGTGTGCAAAGCATGTATCACTCAACGAAAGTGATCCACGTTTGTAGGCACCAACTATATATTGCTGCCAAGCCACCATCTCCCACAGCAGAGCAAATTAATTGCTGCAGCAGATTTGGTTTGCCATCAGAGAGCTCAGAGGAGATGAAAGCTGAAGAGGAATCTTCTCCCATGGAGCACTGATTAGGGCAAAGAGTTGCCAAAGAACTGTGGTTCAGAACCTTGGTCTTTTTATTAAATGCATGCAGTCATATTTTATAGCTTTATAGCTCTATTTGTACAATATTGTAAATTGGATTTAATGGTGGTGGTGTAAGCACTGTCAGTTTTAGTAAGAGCAAGAATCCTTACTGCTATTACATGTATAATGGAGTAAATCTCTATTGTTTTGGTTTGTACTGTATCTTTACCACAAATATGAAAATTTACAAAAGATATTCAGTATCATGAAAAAAATCCCTGCTCTCATCTAAAATAGCATTTCTTCACACTTAAATAATAAGAGACCTTCTGAATTTAAAACATATTTTCAGATGAAAACTTATTTGCTGATGGGGTTCTGCTGGTTGTAGCTAATGTATCTATTAGGAATACAAAAATTACATGAACTGTTGTATCAAGAAACCTTACTTACATAAATATGTAGTTTGCTATACTAACTACTGACTATGCCTTGACCATGTTTCACTTTATTTCTGGCTGTTTTAGTTCCAGTTACACCAGCCAGATTAACATTTTCCATTAGGAAGAATTTTTGAATGTAAATGGTCTTTCCAAAATGAAGTGGCCTCTAGAAAAATTTTGAAAGCAAAAAATGTTTGAAAAAAAAAGAGGTATCTTCTATGACAGATCCAAAAGCTGTTCTTGTACTAAACAATGGAATTCGCATTCCGGAATTACATCAGAGTAATCCAAATGCAGAGTAAACCCAGGTCAAGCTGGTAACCCAAGGAGAGTTTTGGACACGATGTCAAGCTTAGCAGCACTTCGACTGCTTTGTTAAAAAAAAAAAATGTATTTGTTAAATAAAACACCAAGACAATATATTCACGTTCTCGATAACCCATGTAAACACCGGTAAGTGAGGGATATTGTCTTTTTATTCGTAAAACTACACAAGAAGGACATTTCCTTCCATTTCCCTTGCCCAAGTGTTCTTACCTGGCCAAGATAAACTGTCTGTATGCGGCCATGTGAAAAGATCTCGTACTATTGTCTTCTCTATAATTACGAATTTCTCCTGCATAAATAACTCGAACAGATAGCTTAGAAAATCGAGTGCAAATGTAATCCATACTCCCGACTCCTCTTCTAAGCAATCGAAGGTTCAGAGTCTTTATCATTTGGACATTCAATACATCCATAAATTCCTATTAAATGAATAAAACAAAGCGAAGAAAGATAAACAAAAATTCCTCTATATAACTCCCTGCTTCATTATACCTAGCGAGTACGGTCACGGTGTGACCAGTAGAATAGTATTTAAAGATTTAACACAACTTTTACATTGTTGTTTTCTTTAATTCTCTCTGCTTCTTCGGTTAGGCAATCGGTAGCACCGTTACTGGTACTGGAAAGCTGAAAACCCTGTTCGCTTCGAGCTCGCACATTTCTCACAAGTTGTAAAGTAGCGTTTGTATCTTGCAATTCCTAAATCACAGAAAGAACAGGAACAGTTTCAAACTTGAACTGAACTACAAAGACAAACGTCAGAAATCAAACTATAGACAGATTTGATTTATTCGCATTATAAACTTACCCTGTTCTTGCACGGCTTGTCTTTACTGCCACATCGACAGTGGTCTCCACGGTGCACTTTGCGGCCTTTACAAAGGCAACCACGATTACTCGTACTTTTCCGCCCGGTGCTGCAAGACCTTTCGCATTTATAGCCTTCATATTGACTTTCCTTAACGGAAAAACATTCGACTTGTCGGGTTCTGATTTAAAAATTACTTATGTAGCCCAAGTTTAATATTTAGAGTTCCCATCGAATCCATACCTGTAATGGCGGCAAATTACTGACTTGACCTATGGGGTGCTATGACGCGTATTTCATCACGAAATACGTCATAATGACGTCATGATGACGTATTTCAATATTCTGCCATACAGGCTTCCTACTCGCTTTAATAACAGCTAAGTATTGATGATACCAAGTGTATTTTCGCTGGGTTAATGCAGAATATTATCTGTTGACTTCAACATTATATAGTCGCCTAAACTACTTTTATAAATGTAGTAGATACAATAAATGCAGCTGGAAATCATTGGAAAACATGGTTGAAACAGTAATTCCAAGTTGTGAATAGAAATCCAGTAAGCAACAGAGAACCGTAAGATAATTAAGCACTGTAGCCAACATTGATTTTTTGTTGATTTCGAACATACCTTTAGACCAGCGCACTGACAGTGCATTAGCAAAGGCAACAACCCTTAAAATAATACTAAGATGTCTCTAACAATTCATTTAATGAAGCGATGTACTTCTTTGCCAGTCTTAGAGTTTGAATTCTTGACAGCCTGTCTCCGGGCTCTCTCTCGGAAAAATAGTCGGGTATTACGCTGCGAAGCACGTTAAATGCTTCCCTCAGACGTCTCTGCCTTTTGCGCTCTCTTTCTCGATTCCTTTCTTTTCGGTTAGTCAATGGCATTCCCGACGATCGGTGACCTTTGAAGTACATATTGCTCATAGTTAAGACGGTATCTTGTTGAAATTTTCCCACACTTTCTCTCTTTAGAGTATTGCCTGATAAGGCAGGACAGTCGGAACTGGCCGAGCAATTTTCCAGCACCACTTGATTGTGGTGTATTTGTTCCGTGGGCGTGTTAACTTGTACTAATGCTTTGTCTGGAAAGTACGTTTGGTTGACCTGCATCTCCACACTTTTTCTGTTTAGCAGTGTGTCCAAATAGGCAGTACAGTCGGGGATGGCCGAGCAACTTTGCAGCACCACATGACTGTTCTGTATGTGCTCCATAGGCGTATTTACTCTTGCTAATGCTTTGTCGGGGACATACGTTCGGTTGAACTGCATCTGCTCACCTTCACTCTGTAGCAGTGTTTCCCAAGCGGCAGGCCAGTCGGTGAAAAGCGAGCAATTTTGTAGCAGCACTTGACTGTAGTATATTTGTTCCATGTGTTTATTTACTTCTACTGATGCTTCTTCGTGAACATACGTTTGGTTGAACTGCATCTGCAGGGAATTGAGAATGGAAGTTGATTATTCAACAGTGCCCTAGAGAGCCAAATACAATATATAAGTGACGAGGATGATTGCTGCTTAATAAAAAAGGATACTTGAAACCTACCAAAATGTCATTTAGTGGACCAAGAAGGCACTGAGATTAAGAGCGGCTTGTTTTGTTCAGGCAAACTAGAACTTCTAAAAGCTACAAACACTAATCCGTCGATGTAACTGAAGTTGGAGTTCCTATCCCCCTCCCCGCAGTTCGTTGGCTGTGATTAGAAGCATCAGAGAAACACCTCACAAGCTTCTTTTCAGGATTCTCTATATCTGTCAGAAAACGAAGGAAACCTCATTGACAAACGGCAGAACATTTCGTTACACTAAAATATTTGTATCATCAGTTGCCAGGCACTGCGTGTTTCACTAGAGGCAACAGGTGTGGCAAAGTGAAGAATGTTCCATTGTTATTTCCAAAGTGCGTAGAGAAGTATTGTTTGATGAGCTAATTATAACATATAGCAAGCGCTAGTCATGCCTAATTTCTACTGATTCATCATGATGATAATGCCTATACAATCACATGTGCAGGTTCATTTCAACTGCAACATTTCCATGGACTTTTAGCCGCGAGTTCTTCTAATTAAAGTTTCGGCAATGTCAACATCATTCGAAACAATCCAAGGCCCACTTTGGCCTTTGGCAAGCTAAGATGATAACTAAAACTTGAATATTTTGTCTTTGTTTTTCTACATTTTCATCAATTGGTAGAAGCGAATGTTTCATTGACAACTTTGGAACCAGATAAAGCGTTTTCATTCAACTGTTGCTCAGCTGATTAAGGCGTGTTTTTGACCAGGCAATAGGATCCTTTCTTTTCCTTCACCGTGCATTGGAAGACGGAATGTTAACTTTTTCTGTGTTTGGGGGGTAGACGAGCTGACGTCGTCCTCTCTCTGAACATAAGGAGTCCACTCACAAAGGACCAGACGCTCTGCGAAAGTCGCACGTGGATAATTAGACATGCATTATTCAGACATATGTCTCCACAAACGTCGCTGAAGGTAGATTGCCATGTCAATTGAGCTTATTGTTTCTCACCGATGAATCCTTGAGCAAGGATAGCTTCCTTCACATGATGGGCAATTTTAAACCCGCACAAGCGATACATGGGCTATTTTCTCACTGAAGTACTGAAATGGTTGTATAAGCCAGCAACGAGAAGAAACATAACTTTCATCTTCACCTTCTCTAAGCTAGCTCATAAGGTTCAGACTGAGGTAATTTGGTTTTATCAACTGAGTTGATAATGTAAAATGGCAACCGTGAAGAGATTCGAAAGCTGACGTTTCGAGCGCTAGTTCTTCGTCGGAGCGAATCGAGCAATTGTGGGTTGTGTGAGGTAGCCGACAACTAAATTGCTTATATACAAAGCTTAATTAATGGGTTTCGCTGCCATTGTCGCAACAGTAAAATCTACGCCAATAGAAGATTTAAAGCCGATCGTTTATTTTCGGAGTTTCAGATCACTGTTGTATTTTGTATTGAAGTTATCCATCCCGGCGAATGTAAAGAGTGCAGTATGGAAACGTCATCACTGTGTCCGGCGAAAGGACGCTTTAATGTTCGGACCAAAAACCAACGAAAACAACTGTAAAATAAACACCGCCTTGGTCTAACAAGTTCGGAGTAGCAGAAATTGCAGGATTCTTAGTGTTTTTAACATGCATACTGCCTTCGTGTAATTATTGTGATGTTGTCATTGGTGCACCGAACTCCATTCAAAATTAAAAAAAAAGAAACTTTTGTTTATAAAAACAAAGGATGCTTTGAAGTTACCTGAAAACCCTTCTTCAGTATGTTGGTTAAAGATGGTTTAAGACATGTCACGCCTATTGTACATGGGCTATTTCACAGTCTAGAATTACACACTACCGTAACCACTGTTTGCGTTGTGAGTCTCTCAAATCACATGAATTGTTTTGTTCAGTTCTACTGGTGTTTCGCTATCCCAAGATTTTTCGATTTTGAAAGTTTCTGTGTTCTCTCAGGAACATAACAGACAACAACAAAGAAGTCTTATCCATTCCTATGCAGTCGGAAACGTCTGACCACAAATACCTATTTTTATGGTGTGCTAAAACATAGACAATTCGTAGATTTAAATAACAAAAACAAGGGATATGTATAAGAACTTTTCTGGATTTTAAGGAATTCATTCCGCCGCATTTCTGTAATAATTACTGACAATCAGGTATTTAGCACATTTAAGCCTATCAGTGGCGAACTGATATCGTCCATACTTCATGTCAACGTAATTATAGGAATCGTTTGACTTTTCTTAATAAACCTCGAAAGAACACTTTTGGGGCGTTCGGATGTGTGCTTCTCTAGAAACTGTCATAGTCTCTACTCTGAGGGTTCAGCAATAAATTTCCAAAGTGTAGAGGGCAATGCAGTCTTATAAGAAACAGAAATAATTTGTGGAATTGCCGGCTTAGCATTTGCAAGCAAGGAGCTCCTACCCGTGCTGAGAAAAGCTAAGAAAGGGAATGCACAAGCAGCCTTCACGCCGTTAATTAGCAATGTAACCTGTGAATGATCGCTGTGTGGGAACACTTCGATCTCAGAGGAGTCGACACTTTGCAAACTATCCCTGGAGATTAGCCAATAGTCCAATCTGCATTTGACTTTCAAATCTGAAGACGACCGAGTAAATTGGTTTTCCCTGGGATTTAAATATCTCCAAATATCAACTAGGTGAAAGGAACCCATCAACTGCTTAATTCTTGCAATAACATTTTTCTTTGATGACAGATCCTGACCACCCTTTTTATCTTCGTTTGACAGAGGACAATTAAAGTCACCTCCTATAAAAATGAGGGAATTTGCGTGGTTCCGATTTCTGATTTTTTAAAAGAAAAAAAAAAAAACATTTGCTGTGCATGAATATTGTTAGGCGCGTAAATATTTACTAACACAGAAATCTCGTGGTCGATATTTGTTTCTAAGGTAATAATTGTGCCATCGTCACTTTTGATCTCTTTCTTCACCTTAACCGTAAGCTTAGGATCAAACAAAATTGCAACACCTTTACTGTGCTTGCTCCCATGATTGAAATAAATCTTGCCTCCC
>JAHPZR010008546.1:0-25258 GCA_019787425.1 Platygyra sinensis
ACGAATAAGCACCAGTTTTGTTTTCCATGTTAAAATCATTGAAGAGGAAACTTCTGTGCACATAATGTTGTAGATGGGATAAAAATTAAACGTTATTGCAGCTGTATAGGTGTATCGCTTACCGCGTGAAGGGTCGCAGAAGTATGTTCTCATAGCTTTCAAATAAAAATTGTTTGCTTTGAACGTCTTATTAAATCTCTTGATTCAGTTTTTGGCAATGCGTGACAAAATCCCATCAATTGACCATTACGTGACATAGAAATGAAGTCGACATCAAACGCCATATGTTACATTTCGACGAGAACAGAACATAAGCTTTTCCCTTTACAAGCAAGGGACTGACGCTTGAAGGCTTCACTACTTTTATGGACTGCTGTTTTAGAACAAGGGATAGAAATGTGCTGGATTTTCTCGGATTCATTGGTTGAATGTCAATGAGAAAATGATGTACTTCCCCGAACACCACGCGCCGCAAAGATTATCGTGCGTGTAGGATTCTGAATATGCCAGTACTTAACGTTTGAATGTAATGTCTCAGAGGAGGTAAGCTTAAACATGACTTTTCTGCCATAGTTTAAGTCCAAATACCGAGGAAATCAAATACAAGAAGACATTTTCAGGTTCCTTTTGATTATCGAATCCCAGACACTTGCCTATTGTTTTCGTTTCTAGCAGGTTAGTGTTGTGATTATCACGATTTTGAGAGCGTTAGTACTCAGCGCTGATGTAAAGCCCGAAAATAATTTTTATACCAGGCTATACACTGACATTTCTTCTTTCGAAACGTCAAAATCTTAGGTGTTTTCGGTGTTTTACCGGGTAGCGAATTTGCCGATTGAAAAAGTGTGCATAATTAAGAATTTTTAGGAAGTGAATTTTAGTGATTTTAAGCGGCTCTTCGTGACCTTGAAAATTAACCCACAGAGGTATAATTGGCCTCAAAAGACTTGTAAACTCCTCAAAAATAAATTTTCATGCTCAAACTGGAGTATTATTTTGATGGGGATTAAACAGAGCGAAGTTTATGATAAGGTATTAGTCACTGAATTTTGCGGTTTTTGACCAGACGTGGGACCGCAACGGATTTTTGATTTTTTAGCGGGTTTAAAAAAATATTTCAAGAAAAAAATTACACCACGTTTCTAGGCTTACCATAGGCTATCTCTGGGAAGAATATGAAAAATTTTGATTTTTCATCATGTGCCACATATTTTTGATAATTGGCTCGGTCCTAGTGGACATTCCCTCTTAACTCTCTATTTTAGGCGATATTTGAAGAGCTGCCATTTTGCCATTTTTCTCCTCCAAATACTTCCATTCTTGGTTAAGATTCTCAAATTTAGTTGATCTTTCATTTGAATATCTTAGTTTTTCAAACAAACAGAAAACAAATATTCTCTTTCCCAGTCCTCTCACGTTTCTGCAATTGCCTTTTTTGTGGCTCTCACATTGCACCTGTACATGGTGACTCCGAAATGTCTCCAATCCTGTTCAAAACCTGCTCAAAGTCTAGCTAAGAACTTTCTGTTGATAATGTTTGAAATTATATTCTAACGCACTCTGATAAAACAACTTTCCAGCTGGTGCAAAGAAAACGACTGCTATCGATCTGCTGTCGTTGGATGTTCATTTAGTATCTCCTCTCACCTTAGTACTATATTACTAAGGCCAGCGAAAGCGTGGCAAAAATAACCCTCGGTTTTAACACTGAAGTCAATCCACATAGTCCAATACGTGATGATTATAGCGAGCAAATATCAAAGTTAAGACAGGTAACAGTCGTGCAATCTGTCAATAGGCCACGTACGATATATCAACATTCTAACATGGCTCCGAGGCTTTCAGGGAAAAATTCAATATTTGGTGATTTTTCTTTGGACCCAACTCTCTTTAGGGAATTGAGAGACCAACGAAAGCTAAAAACATTACTAAAAAAATTACGGAAAGCCTCGTAGCCTTGTTAGAATATTGAAATATCGAACACGGCCTACTGGTATATGAAATATCGTTTACTAGCGTCTTATTTCCTTAGAAGGTCAAATAAAACATCCTATCGATGGTCTAACATATCTCTTTCAAAGAACGTATTTCTGGTTTGAGGGAAGACGGAGTAAAACGACAGTTATATATTTGCTTTACTTTTGCTTGAAATTGCTAGCCTTGAGGAACATGAAGAACCTTGAGGTTCTTACCTTGATGGCGAGGGTAACAACCCCGACTTAGCTTTGCATGTTTAAAAAGAGACATTGTTACAATGCCTGTACTGAGTAATGACCAATTTGGTAAGCTTAAAATTTCACTGTTTAAAACAATGTCTAACTCAAACAGACTCTGGCACTTGTGTATCTACAGGAACCTAAAATTTGGCCATTTCCCCATGGTATTTGAATTTCCGCATATGTTCTCGACACCCGACAACGCCACAGAGAGTTTCCTTTCTTTGCTTCGATTTTATTTTAAATGTTTTGATCTCTATTTTTTTTTTCAGAAAGCAAGCAAAGGAACCAAGTTGCAGAAGTTGCACCATGCGGCTTTATCTGGAAATGAAGATGAAGTACAAAAACTGCTAGGAAAAGGAGTGGGTAAGCGTAAACTGTGAACTTTGACCAAGCCAAAACGTATTTTAAAACCCACGTGTTTCCATTTGTCATACTGACGATGAAAGAGGGATCAATTCCTGAGCCCCTTCATGACAAAATGTTGAATAAATTTTCATTATCTTGAAGATGGTGTAAATATGTGCAAAAATTTGAGCAAACGCTGAAGCCGTAAAACAAAATGTGGTGATCTGAATTGCAGTAAAAAAGGAAAATCAGACTTAAGGTCATTCTCTAGTATTGCATTGCGCATCCCTACTGCACATAAATTCACGCTTGATTAGCACGCCCGCGCCTTAAAAAAATGGGCGGGTTTTCCTTTACGGCTGGACCTAGCCATAGAGGTAAATCGTCATTTTCTCGAAAACGTGTGCGGTGACCTATCATTTTTTGTTGCTGTTTTGAATTGAGTAATAAATTTCTCAGTGTAAATAAATATGGATCAATCCTAAGAGTAGAACAAAAAACCAACCATCGCGGAAACGTGAATTTAGCAAGCAATCGTGACTATAATCTTGGTGCTATTATAAGGATTTACAAACAAGGTGCTGATGTTGCTCCTAAACGGACATGGGGACCCCACATTTTTATTTCAAAATTTAAGTTCCTTACACAAACAATCAATAGGCATGCAAGTTTGTTTTAGTGCAGGTCCTATTTCAGTGGAATTACCTTAAAGAGTTGTTGCTATTTCCATTAGCAAAACACCGTACCTCATTAATGACCTGCTCATAATGCTCGCTAGCTAGACTATAATCCTACAGAATTTATTTTGTCCATCGACCTGTCTTCTAGTGACGTTTAAACGCCTGTAGTAATATTTTTTTCAAAAACTAGTGGATGCGTGTATTAAGTGTAAATACGATCCAAGTGGGGTATGTTAGTTATCTCAGTACAATGGAGATTTTTAAATGTTAGTTTTGAGGCTAAACCTTCCTCGTGTGCAATACTGTGATGATTTAGTCAAAATATTAGTTTGAGCTTTAGTGAAATATACAGAGTAAAACTGTGAACAAGCCTAAAGATGACAGTGGAGGACATGCTTTTGTAAAGGTTATTCGCAATGTGAAGCAAGTATTGCAATTAATGTAAGCTATGCAGTAATGCAATGTAAGCTATGCAGCGTAAACTGAATTTAAAACCAAAAGAGATTCAAGCTGGGTGAGAGTATTGTGAGTATGTTTCACTACCCTTTCCTCACCAGATATAAACTCTCCGGATTCGTTTGGCAAGACGCCATTGCACAATGCAATCCTTGGTAAACACGTCAGCATTGTGGAGTTGCTGCTCAAGTCAGGAGCTGATGTCAAGTGTCTTGATGAGAGAGGGGACACGCCCTTACACGCTGCTGTGAAAGTAGACAGTGAAGCGATTGTAGTGGTAAGACTGCTATTTTTTCTTAAAAATTATGAGCTCGTGTAAAAGCCACCATATGGTCATTTTCTTAGTGTTCTGCAGGACTCCGAATTAATTAGTCTTCGTTCGTGTTCTCGGTGGAGTAACTTTGTCTTGTTCTTTGGGACAGAAATTTTACTCCGGACCCAGCCCAGGCGTATAATGAAGTATTAAAGAATTTAAATTCATGGGCGTTATTGCGATGGACATGATATTTTTATCCAGAGTGGAAAAGAATTACTCCTAAACACTTCATACTGAGGAAATCGGAGATGAGATCTTTAAAGGCCTGGAAGCAGTTTTCAAAAACCAAGCGAAAAACAATCAAACAATAACATAATAACTCCTCCTGGAGTAGCTCCAAACTGCAACGGAGCCGAGGTACGCAGTTTTATTACCAGGAGCGTCCATTATGAGCTTCGACAGAAAATAGGCGCTCCGAGAGAAAAGAATCAAAACAATTCCGCTGATTCGTTAGCATGGAGTGTAAATTGCGCTCTTCAGTTACACATACGATGCACTTTTCTCAGAATTCTCTAGAAATTTCCATATAGTGATCTATACCTGGGAGGCAGCGTGGCCTAGTGGTTAGAGCGCCGGATTTGAAATCCGTAGGTTGCGGGTTCAAATCCCGTTCTGACCGCTAGCTGATGTTGTTCTCGGTAGCCCCGAGTTCAACTTCTCGGCTACGCTTGTAAATAGCCAACCACTCTGCCTCCCGCCAGTTGGGATTCTTAACCTAGCTATGTTTATTTGAATATTTATTTATCATTGTCTGTTTACTTTGGTCCTGAAAAGCACCAATGGGGAGTGGCCAATTACGTATACATTTTCATCTCTGATCTTAGTTTGAGGAGTAATGTTTTATGCTTTGTTTCAATATTTTCAGCTGTTGTTGAATGATAGTAGGAGTGATGTGAATGCCAAAGGTTTCGGTGCGTACACGCCGCTTCACATTGCCGCTCAAATGGACAGCATTGATATTTGCAAGCGATTGGTAAGGAACTAAACTGATTTGACAGCTAGGGTTGCCACAGCTTAGGCAGTGGTGCTCAGAGAAAAAGTAAATTCTTCAAAGTCGGGGAATTTTGAAAATTGACATTTTGAAGATTAGTCACTCTAGGCGGGAAAATAGGAATAATTTAACAGGCTGATTTAATTATTACCATTAAAGGATGGTAGAAGCATTTGGAGTCCATTCTCAACAATCGCGATGTTTTTGCATGATGTAGACGAAAACTTTATTAAAAACGTATCAGTTTTAACTAATGGGTGGAAAGGACGAATAAAAGGGGAGGCTTCACGCCACTGTTTTATCTGAGATATAACTTTTCATTTTTTTGTTAGTGAAATCTCTTATTTTTCAGTGAACGAGATGTGGCGGCAACCATGTTTTAGGACACAAAGGGTGTTTCAGGAATACCATAAGTTTTCGGTTACAGTCGTGATTATCGCATCACAACTATTTCTTTGATGGCTTTTAAATGTCCTCTTGACACAGTTCAATTTATTTTCAAACATTCCATCAAGAAAGACCAGTTAGAGCATAAAAAAAGGGATTTACAGGAAACTGATTATCGTTTTCAAAGCGTTTCTTTCTGGTCAGAAATCTACCTGAAATATATAGCAAATCGTCTCAACATTCCCCCAGCCCGGTTAGATCATTCTTTGTCCTTCACCTGTTTGAGGACAGAGAAATTGTCTCTCTGCCAGGTCAACGCCGTTTTGAGGGTATAGGCGGACTGACAGCTTGAAAACTGTTCCATGACAACATCGAATTTAAAGTTCTCATATAAGTGTTCTGTTCGCCTAGGTCGAACACGAAGGCGACATAGCTCAGGCAGCTGAGGATAAAATGAGCCCGTTTAGTATAGCAGTGGCGAAAGGGGCACAGTCCGTGGCCGAGTACTTCGCTGGAGTTGGTAATAAAGGCGTTCATTTGCTTTTTGAGATATGCTGACAATTTTTACTTACTAAGGGAAAGTTCATTTAATATGACAAGGGGGGGGGGAGGGAGGGGGGAGGGGAGGGGGGTTATGAAGATTTTGAAACTTGAAGCTTGAAATTTTAGCAGCCCCCTTCGCTAGCAGTTCAATTTTTTAGGAGCCCCTCCCCCCTTTAGTACTAAAATTTCAGAGCCCCTCTCCTAGCCCAATAATTTTTTCAGAGCCTCCCCTTCGGGTGTGTAAAACTTTCGGAGCTCCCCCTCAATATGTTCATCGACCCCCCCCCCCCCCCCCCCCTTGTCATATTAAATGAACTTTCCCTAATTAAGAAATAGAAAACATGTACCGTGTTTTTATCGACTTTTAGTGTAAATCTACTAGAGTTCTATCACAAATGCCATTCTCTGACTGGCTACGCTACGTATTATCTATTCGATGATAGCCATAGGCGTACGAGCCGGGGGGGCGGGGGGGGCTGCAGCCCCCCCAGTCGCAGAAAATTTCGAGTTTTTTCGGGCAAAACGCCGATGATTCGGGCAAAAGTACTTGGGAGAAAGCATTCTAAAAGGTAGTCAAGGCCTGGCTTGTAGGTTACTTTCACTGGCGTTTGTCTTGTCAAATCGGAGTTAAGGTCAAATGATCTAAGGATCCACAATTGCAGAGCCACATGCCAATTAAATGTGTACCGTGGGAATCCATGATGTTATTTCCATTAGTGACAAAAGGATGAAAGCAAAGGACGACCAACATGGGCTCCTGCCAAGACTTATGTTTTTGTGGTGGCTCTGAAAAGAGCCCTTTTGAATGGCTCAGCAAAGTGTCGGTTTAAAATTTTCCTGAACTTCTCGCAAGAGGAACAATTGACTGTTTCCTTTATAAGTTTCTGATTTTACCAGGCCGTCGAATGAAGTCATAGGCTAGGAGTATGCAATGTTTCAAAATAACTACAGTGGAATCCTAATTTCTCAAACCCTCATTTTTTCGATCCTTCCGATAACTCAAACCAAAAGTCGTTTCCCTCTCCTCAGTCAAACGCCGTAATTTCACGAACTGTCCGGCCGATTTTTAAAAGCAATTTTCATCTGTTCCCTTGGAGGTTCCAAAAAATCGGAATTCGGCTGTGTTTCCGGAATGATAACAGTTTCAGTAGACGTAAGAATTGGGAACGTTTTTGTTTTTACTGCGATTTGAGTACGTATATACAACTGACGCTTTCGGGCATTTTGTAATTTTTTTCGGGCAATAAGGTCACCGCCCCCCCAAGTCCGAGGGTGCCCGTACGCCTGTGATATTGATAGCTAGTGGGTAGCTTAACAGTGTATCCATTTTGGCAAAATGACGCCCGCTTCTTGGCGTTTTTCAATTGTCTGTGACGATGATTTAGGTAAAATTACGAATGACGAGTAGATTTATACTAAAGCAATTAGAGCATTGCCCCTCGATTTCTATGCGTGATAGTATCACGCGATAGAAATCTCGGGCTCATAATCTAATTGTTTAATAAATCAGCGCGTGTATTTTCTTAGATAGTGAACGTTCTGGACATAACGCTGCATATGGTGTATTAAAAAACACGCAAGAACATTTTTATTTTATGAATGAAAAAAAGTTCAACGACAGGCTGCAACTGCACAGATCAAGATTGAAGGGCAAAGTCAAAAGAAGATTAACTCAGCTGCTTAGATTAGAAAGTGGGAACGCCTCAAGAAATTAAAGCGCGCAAGAGCTAGCTAAAAAAAATAGGAGTGATAGTATCATGCAGCATCATTATAGTATCATTCAGGCACGTTGCACGATGGCGATTGTCAAGAATACTTTTTGTTGAATTGACGAAGTAATCAAAATAATTTCCTCCTTGATTTCAGTTCAGGAGAAACAACTCAATTTAGAAGATCTCCTATATAATGTTGATGACGAGGGAAGTACTTTGCTTCATCTGGCGGTGGACAGTGGAATTCTACCGGTGAGATTAACAAAAGCTTCTTTTTTTGACTCCTAAGTGATTACCCGCGAAAATTGCATGTTAGGGTTTGGATTTTTGAGTTATGTCTGTTGGGGTTTTGATTTTGAGTTGTAAGATTTGGTTTTGATCAGACTTTTGAGTTACATGTTGAAGTTTTTATTTTTCATTAAAATATAGATAGGACCCTGCGCGCGCTCTGATTGGTCAAAAACCCATGTTTTATCAGAGTATAAAACATAGAAAAAGCGTGTTTTATTGTTTTGCGCGTGTAAAATCTATATTTTAAAGCGAATGAAGAAGCCTAAGCCGTGCATTACACTGTGATAAAACACTCTGGTCATTTGAGAACACTCGAGAAATGTAGAAAACACTCGCCTGCGGCTCGTGTTTTCTACATTTCCCTCGTGTTCTCAAATGACCACCGTGTTTTATCACAGTGTAATACACGGCTTAGGCTTCTTTATTTGTTAAGTTATATGTTGGGATTTTTGATGTTTTCGTTACACGATGTAGTTTTGATTTTTGATATACATGGTAGGATTTTGAAGTCGAGAGAGGATATTAGAAGTAGGTACGGGCTATATAACATTTAATTGAAAGTTTCGTACCTTACCCAATCCTCTGGTTGTTTCAAGTCCATCATTGCCGTCGGTCCTGGTCCAATTGAAGTTCAACTGTAAATTAATATTGGGTTCATACTTCTTTTTCCAGATTGTTGGGCTTTGTTTGAAGTTGGGATCAAAAGCGCTGCAAACGAAGGTAATGTGAACGTTAAGAACTGGAGACAATCTATGGTGATGCCACCCCGTTTGATGGAGTATGTTGCGCAAGAGTTGCTGAATTATTGTAATGACCATGCACATGTAAGCGTTGCGAGTAAAGGCCATGTTCGAGAGTGAATGGAGTGCGACACAACATATATAATATAATCCCAACTGGCTGGAGACAAGCCAGTTGGTGGCTGAAGAATTGAACGTAGTGGTAAGGGAGGGACTCGAACCCGGGACCGCTGGATTGCGAGTGCAACACGCTAACTACTCAGCCACGCTAATCAGCATCGACACTAGTAGCAGGGCTGTGCAGTGCAGCTAGCTTTACATAGTCGTCTGATATCTATCTTTTAATTGAAGAATAATCCCCGAAAATCCATTGCGTTGAGCGTGCACCTTCAAGACCGCCAGTGAAACAAAATGGAAATTGTAACGGATGGAACTAATAAAACTTGTCTGTTAAATTATCTTCCCCCAGGAATCTGACAGTAGTACAGCTTTCCATATGGCATGCGCACAAGGTTCGCTAGAGATTGTTCAGTTGTTTACGGGTGAGGATCGTGACATCTGCAAAGCAGAGATCATGGATGATCAAGGAATGGTTCCCTTGCATCGTGCAGCTCTTAACAATCACTTTACTGTCGTCAATTTTTTACTAGATCAGGTAACTAAACTGAAATATATCGTTACAGCCTGATAATATGGTGCCCAAGAAAACTGCAAAGTTAGGACTGCTTCTTAAATTGTGACTGTAACGTAAATGTCATTTAACAATGAGAAACATGAGAAAAGTTTGTACCTTTAAAATCTCGCCAGAGAGGACTGAAGACCTGCTAAAAATATGTATGCCACTTTCAGTCTCTATTTCAAAATTGCGAGAAACGTTGTGACTTAGGGGTTTGTGCTAGGTTGAAAACAATGCAACGTAATCTATAGTTATAAAAACAAGTGAAATAAAATGATGACGATGACGATGACGCTTATGATGATGATGATGATGATGATGATGATGATGATGCCATAGATGTACTTAGGGGTTTGTGTTAAATTGAAAACAATGCAACGTAATCTCTATTTATAAATAAAAGTGAAATAAAATGGTGACGATGACGATGACGCTAATGATGATGATGATGCCATAGATGTACTTAGGGGTTTGTGTTAGGTTTAAAACAATGCAACGTAATCTATAGTAATAAATATCAAATAAAAAAATGATGACGATGACGATGACGCTAATGATGATGATGATGCCATAGATGTACTTAGGGGTTTGTGTTAGGTTTAAAACAATGCAACGTAATCTATAGTAATAAATATCAAATAAAAAAATGATGACGATGACGATGACGCTAATGATGATGATGATGATGATGCCATAGATGTACTTAGGGGTTTGTGCGAGGTTTAAAACAATGCAACGTAATCTATAGTGAAATAAAATGATGACGATGACGCTAATGATGATGATGATGATGATGATGCCATCAATGTACTTCAACTTTCACTGTGTTTTCCTATTAACCAACCAAACGTCAAAATTTGTCTTTGTCAACGTATTTCTTTGTTGACCTGAATCGGATTTCTCTCAGGGCGCCAAAAAGGACCCCCGCGACATTCAAGGAAGAACTCCAATATACCTGGCAGCTTCAGTGGGTGGAACAGAAACTGTTCAATTGCTAATGGACCGAGGGGCCGACATCACACTCAAAGACGTGGAGCTGCGCTCGCCTTTGCACGTAGCAATTGGAAATTCAGCCACCATGGAGGCCTTGATCAAGGTACGTGATTATTCCTCCGATAAGTGTTGTGGCTTCCACGGTCCGGGATCACGTAAAAAATCAATTTATTTAGGCAGAAAGTCAGGGCCGTTAAAATACAATCGAAAATTTTCATTGGTGTCTCGGCTCCTCTGGATACCAGCTGTGAAAGTGAATGGGTCACCCTGGATAATTATGAAATGCTTTCATTCAACATAGGGCTCAAATGCGGGAAACACATACTTCTGGTACCTCGAGTGCAAATACCACCGTCGTTCTTGTCAAAACTGTTGCTTGACGTCTCAATTTTCCTAAATCCTCCAGTTTTAAGACGTTCTAAAACAAGAAAGCTAAGGAAGTCACTGAAAAGTTACACTTTGTCCGCTCTATATACATATTATACAAGAAGGTTGAGTATGTTTGAAATTACGATTGTTTTTATAAACTGAGAATAAAAATTAGTGATAATATTTTTGAGTGACGTTTCGATGACTCGTTTGTCATTTTCAAATTCGTAAAAACTAAAAGTCAGATTCTTATGAGTTCGCTAATTCTTTATATACTACACACACACATTCGTAGTACATAAAGAGCTCACAAGAATCTGACTTTTAAGTTTTTACGAATTTGAAAATGATGGATGAGTCATTGAAACTTCATTCAAAATTCAATTGTTATTCCAAAGCCTCCGTTATTAGAATTTTATAAACTGCCGTTAGAAATTAGATAAGATTTTTTTCCTGAATATCCCGTTTATTTTCGAGTTGTGATTTTAGATTTTCGAACACCTTTTAATATTTTTGCCACTTTATGTTTCTCTTTTCCCTTTCCCGAATCCGTTCTACCCTAACATATGTAGCTAATTCAAAATTGGCACAATATTACAAACAGTGTAGTGGCCGAAAAGATATCTGCTTCCCTAAATAATTACCAGTTACTTTTCCTGTTTCACCTACAGAGTCCCGAATCAAAGGCTTTAATCATTGACAAAGATGGTACTGGATTTACCCCAGTACATTACGCAGCAAGAGCCGGTTATTTGCAGGTATGTAAGAACAGATGCGTTATGTCTAACGAGTTCCAAACCTCATACTGCCTGATAACAGACAAACACAGTGTCAGCAGTGTAACGGCAAGATCAATGAAAACAACACCACAAAGATTGTGTTAATTTTTTAACCTACAGGTAATGTATATGTATATATGTATATAAATTCTAATAAGAGAAGATTGACGATGAGTTGAGGTCGGCTACTCATTGTTCGTCATTAATTTCGCTACTTCATTCTAAATTGTGTCGAAACAAAGAAAAATCCCAAACTTTACTGTGGGTAATATTGAACCACAACATTTCAGCAATATCAACTGAACAATATTTGATGTTTTCATTTTAGACAGACTTATATAGTTCTAAGGTTGCAATATTTACTGAGACAGTGTTTTTTTTTTTCATTTCACTTCTGTTAACTTTCTTCTCAAAATAATGTCTCAATTATCTTCATTGAGCTAATAGATAATTTAACATAGATATTCGTTTATTAAACACCACGATCAATAACAGTCTTTTCAACTTTTTTCGCAGCACATCATTCTCTTTATCAATAAAAACAAGGCAGCTGAACAAGTCCCATCAGACTCTTTGGATACGCCTCTTCACATCGTTTCTCGGTACGCTTTGCGGACCTGTATTTTTCTTCTTACTGCAGTGCCTTCGGCGTCACGATCAATGCTGATTTCGTGTGAACTTTAATCGACTTCTTTCCTCCTATAAGGTATGGCTGGCTTGAGATTGCCGAAAGACTGCTCAAGAAAAGAAATGTCAGAATGATGAATTTACAAAATAATCAAGGAAAAACGGCCCTTCACTTCGCTTGTCACGAAGGACATGAGCAGATCGCTCAACTCTTGTTGGTGGAAGGCGCTACTATTGAAAGGTGCTTTTCAGATAAATTATTTCTTTGGCAAATTTTAAGAAAAGGCGATGAAAGCAATGTACACAGAGAATCTGAATTCTTCTTTACTTATTCTTCAAGTTGACTACAAATAGCCTGCCCTCAACTAGATTCTTAGTCGACCGTCCTGGATGAATTCGTTAAATACTTTAACAAGGCTTTTTATCAATTAATCATCAATTTGAGTCAGTCATTTAGTTGACTGGACGAACAGGAATCCGTGGTCGGTTAGTCAGTCAGTCAGTCGATCCATCGATCTATTGATCGGTAAGTCGGTCGGTCCTTCACAAATTCTTTGTATAAAGTTCAATAACACTGTTAGTTATTCATGCGAACAAACAAGTAAAACGTCACATCATTGCTATAAGTTTATATGTATAAGGTCCGACAGTCAAGGAAATGTTTATACCACTAATAAATCAATCTACTGTCGGTATTTTAACTAATTTCATTCCCTGCTCTACTGTTTACTTGTCCCTGCTTGTATCCTTCCCAGGGATCATCACGACCGTACTCCACTGCACATGGCAGCATTAAAAGGATCCGAGCGCTGTGTAGAGTACATACTGGAGGCTCATCCAGAAAGTCTCAACGCCCTTGACAAACATCAGGTAACAGAAGTGGTTCTGGTCTTTTGAGGCCCCTTTTAGGATTACGCGAGGTACAATAACCCAATGATTCAAGCACTGGGAAAGGGGGTCCAGGGTCTCTTTCCGTGAGTCCCGTTATTCATTATCCAGCTGTTTGAATTGCTTCCTCTTGAGTGTCCAAAAGTAATCGGTACGACCCTACATGATTGGCTAAAAAAGCTCGCGCCACTTTTTCCATCCAATCAGAAGTAAAGCCAAAACCAATCGTGACTCGCTCGTTTTCCCGCGCTTTCCGTCACCGTCATGCAATCACTTCGAGTTTTGATTGGTTCACTGTATTGTCTGTATCCTTTGTGATTGGATAGAGTGATTACTTAGGTTTTAGTTTTATGAAAATCACTCTAAATATTTCTTGATTAATAACTATTCGGGTAATTATGCCTCTTGCAGGGTTAACAGACCTACTTCAACGAAATATGACTAAGACCGTTTGCCTCCGTTGACTAACGTTAGATTTTTTTAGCTATAAACCCCTGTATACCATGCTGAGTTACGTTGCTGAGTGCGCTAACTTTTTTAAAATCAGAGTAATTTTCCTCAAACTTTATCGCTGAAACAAAGTCAGTAACCCCCAACTTTCTTTTGTATTTCTGATTTAAGTAACTTATTATCTAACTGCCAGAGTACAGTTACAATTAACCAAAAAATCTTTCGACTTGAAAATTTTCGCGCGAAAGTCCTTAAGGTTCTAAACACGTATTGCATTGTTCAGACCAACCAGTCAGGATGGCCGAGCGGTCTAAGGCGCTGCGTTCAGGTCGCAGTCTACACTTGTAGGCGTGGGTTCGAATCCCACTTCTGACAGATTTTTTTTTCTGACATTCTAGCAGTTTCGTCAATGGTCACTTTTCGTATATTAAATTCAACTTGATAGTACGGCCTAGAGGACACAAACAAAAGAAGCGAATAAACATGGCTATTCAATTTCCTTGGTTTGTGTCCCCTCGGTGCAACTGCGAAGCTGAATTTTAATGTATCGATAGTTGTCTATATATTGCACCGTTTTTTCTGCTGAAACTGCGTGATATGCGTTAGTACGATATTTCAATAGCTTAACTATCCACAAAAAGAGATTTAAAACTCCCAAAACTAGATCAGATTGTAAAGAGTGAAAAATATTAAACATTTTGTTCTCCAAGCTTCTAATTTGGCGCCAAAAAATGAGTTGCCGACGTTCGGTATGGCAACTCGCTCGTAGTTCGTCGAATGTCGCCAGATAGGATAAATAGCTGCGCTCAAAACAAAATATGATGTTCCTCGTCAAATTAAACCCGGAATTCTCTAGTTAACTATTAGAAGAGGCTAAACCAACTTTAAAAGTGAAACCTTGGAGCCAAGGCTGGCTCATAGCTGCCGGAGCTTATCCCGGTTTCTGTAGCATGAAGCGGCTAGAAGTATTTCTACTTCCCCTGGACGAGATGCTAGTCCATCGCAGGTCACTCCCCCGCAATCTTGTAAGGTTTCCCCAACAATTCGCAGGTAGCCATTTATACACCTGGGTAGAGAGAGGCACTGTGAGAGCAAAGTGTCTTGCCCAAAAACACAACACAATGTCCCCGGCCAGGGCTCGAACCCGAACCGCTCGCTCCGGAGTCGAGCGCACTAACCATGAGGCCACCGCGCCTCCCACAAAACCAACTTTAGCATTGTCTTTATTTTGTTAGCTGAGAAGAAAAAGGCTCTTATGCTGTCTTTTTGGTAGGATAACTCGGTTTTGAATGCCGCTTTTACTGCGGCCGGCACAGGCGCCGTATGCAAGGAACATATTCTAATTTGCTGCTTGAAAAGAACACTCTTTCTCAGTTACAATTGTCCTTTCTCTGTTTGCATTTTTAAAATCTTTCTTTTCAACTTGTTGATAGAACACAGCCCTTAATCTTGCTGCTACAAGTGGTCACGCCTCCCTGGTTTCCTATTTACTGTCTGTTAAAGAGCAAGAAATCCTGTTAAATTCCCACAACCAAAATGTTCTTGACCTCGCCATCTCCAACGACAAAGAGGAGGTTGCCATGGCAATCATCGAACATTCCAGGTAATTGATCGTGCGTAAGGCGAAAGACCATTTTCTAATGAGAGTCGTCCAGAAGACACACAATATAGTTAACAATTTTTCCACGAGCGCGTGTTGGATATGAGATGGTAGATAGCCATCGAGAAGGGTAGCGTCGAGTTGGTTATGATAATTTTACATCCAACAAGAGCGAGTGGAATAATTTATTTTTTGATAAAACACCTCCAAAATATGGAAAACTAGACTAAGACTGAATTAAAAATAACCCCAAAATAAAAATAACCGTATCTGTAGAGCGCGGTACAATGGCTCGTAACCCATAATGGATATGCTAATGAAAAGTCTTGAGTTACGTAATTAATCATCTCTATTAGCCAATAATGGGAAATGCAAAATGACTTTAAAAAAATGGCGTGTAAAGAAACCGTAACATGTGCCTAGTGTCAAAAGTAGGAAAGCACCTATAGGGAATCTTTTTGCTTCTTCCGCAAGAACTTAGTCAAGTTGACTGATGATCTTCTCTCACCCAAACCCCAATAGAAAATTACTCCGAATAGTTTGATCCACTCTTCTCTCGCTCTCCTTCTAACCCTTATTATATTGCAGATGGAAGGAAGTCATTGATGCTGCGGTGGGAGGAGGAGTTTCTCAGATACAGACATTAGTGGAAAAAATGCCTGATGTAGCAGAGGTAAGCAGTCAATACTGGTAGTCGTCGTAAAGCATCCATTACATCCATCTCCCAAACCAATGCATGCACTGACATCTGTATCCAGTTCTCAGCTCAGTTCACTTCAGTGTAAATCCCTTCTGCAGCTCGTCTATATTTTCTGTTGGGAAGGCCTTCACTTCCCGGGCAGGGAATCTCTCATAAAACGAAACGGGATGCCAGTCCCAAATTTTGAACGAACTCTAAGGGATACCAAGATCCTACTTTGTGGGCGTTGCTATCATTATTTTTTATCCTTAAGAGGTAGCAATTCTAAAACAATACATTATCTCCTGTCAGTTTTTTATTCACGCCAATGCTTTGAAGGTAACGCGAAAGCTCTCGCCGTTAACGATTTGCGGCTGAAAACCCTACGAGGTACGACAAGCGCCAAACAAAAGTTTAATTCTTATACTGTGTCAACTTTTGTGTCTTGATTGCAGCGTGTTCTAGATCAGTGTGTTGAACAGGAAGGCGATCCAAGCAGCAAAGATTTCAAGGTAAGCTTGGTGTCAGTTTCAAACTAATTAACTCGCTCATTGCGCATGCGCAGTTCACGAGTTCAAAATGCAACTTACTAGCTGAAGGGCGGTTAACTGCCAATCCAAAATTTAGGCAAAACGAGGAAAGAATCCTACACCTCCTATTTGCTGTCGTTCTTTGTGAAGAAATTCTTGTGGACTTTGTAGCCTTAACAAGCAAGGCGCGAATATAATGGTTCATTTATGCGTTGATGCATGTGTTTATTTATTTATTTATTTATTTATTTATCTATTTATTTATCTATTTATTTATATATTATTTTACAGATAACCTACAATCTTCGGCTGATACAAGGAAAGCAAAGCAGCGTCACAGCTTCGCTGGAACATTCTCTTGATGCGCTGAAGGTGAAGAATAAATTAACTTTGAATAATAATATAATTGCGAGTGGCCCGGTAAAAGAAGATCATTTTAAACTAGCCTATGGTTTCATTACCATAACCATAATTAAAGGCCCGTTTACACAGGCGATTTTTGTCGCAGCAACTCGATGCAATTTTTGTCGCGCCAAAGTTGCAACTTCAAAATCGCACAGGTGAACCAGGTGCGATTTTTAGGGAAATTTGTCGCCGCTATATCTCAGGGGCTTCGAACATGCTTGAAACTTGTTGCAACTTTAAAAGGCCCGTTTACACAGGCGATTTTTGTCGCGTTAAAGTTGCAACTTCAAAATGGTACGTGTAAACCAGGTGCGATTTTCAGTGCGATTTGTCGCCGCGATATCGCAGGGGTTTCGAACATGTTTGAAACTTGATGCAACTTTGCTGCGACAAAAATTGCATCGAGTTGCCGCGACAAAAATCGCCTGTGTAAACGGGCCTTAAAAGAGGCTGCCTCCAACCGTGTACAATTCTCTGTGCAATCATTATAGACGTTTGGTGGGTCAGGATGGCCGAGCGGTCTAAGGCGCTACGTTCAGGTCGCAGTCTACACTTGTAGGCGTGGGTTCACCAGGTGGAACATACGTTGAATGTAAGAAATTTCTTTTCCTTTCTCATTTTAAGACCATGGCAGAGCGACGCCGTGAAAACTGTCTGACTCATCCCGTGTGCTATGTGCTGATGAATATCAAATGGTAAGCAAATGTTTTACCCTCTGATCGAAGTTTATTACTCTATTTTTTCGAAAAATCATAACACAGACTTTTCCCTTTACAAGCTAAGTTCGCGTTCCCCAGAAACGTCTGAGACTGGAAACGACAAATTTCTTTCGGATCACGAAGCTCTAAGGGGAAGATCCCTGTGAGTCTCTGATTGGTTGTCGATTGGTTTAAACTTTTTTTTCGTATGAAATTATATAATAACCAATAAGAGAGAGATAGAGAGACTGTGGATATCTCTAGGGCCACTAACGTCATCTGCACAGGAGTCCAGGCTTGGAAATTCTTAGTTAAAGACAACTTTGGCTCAAAAATTTGTCATAGACTGGATGTGCAAAGCAGTTGCTTTTTCTTGTGGTTTTCTCGCGTGTCGCTACGTGACGAACGAAATGGCAGACATCGTTCGACCACCCCACATAGTTTGTATCTTCTCCGTGTAAAATCCTGTTAAAACTCGCAATGATCCAAAACAAAGGGAACCTTCATAATATATTCGACTGAGACAAAGCGGTGGGCCCGCAATTTTAACATCAAGTGTTACAAATAGTTTAGTTCTGGTGAAGCATTCATTTCTGGCAACTTCTTACAAGTTGTTCCCGATTTGGTTTTTTTCTCCAGGAAGAAATTCGGTTGGATAACATTTATCGTGAATCTGTCCCTCTACTTGGCCTTTCTTCTACCTTTCACTGCTCTCGCAGTATACCTCAAGATTAATATTCTTGAACTGTGTGACTACAAGTTTGAAAACATGACGAGACATCGGACTGGCTATTACGAACATAAACCATGGGTAAGTAACACAAGACCACTCAAAAGCTGTTCCCAATTTATTTTATTGATTCCAGCCTCCTAGCCACTCTTCATACGAACTGTGTTCCATCATGACAATCTAAAATGAGCTTGCACTCGGCTTCTTGGTAACTCTTCACATTTTTCATGATTCTCTGCCTTCATCTCCTTTTGACGAATGCTCAGTATTGCAACGAAAGTTCCTAAACACTCCTGTAGTCTACAGAGTAAAGACACGATCAAATTGGCTTGAAAGAAAGCGATGTCTCTTTTTTCCCGCCTTCACTGGTAAAATATGACTTTCTCCACCCGTGCTTACACTTCATGAATACTTTCTAACGTGTAATATCCTCCGTATTTACTCGACAGGACTGGCACGATGACGATACGATATCATGTAATGATTCCAACAAGGTAATAATAAAATTGCTAAAATCAATACGAACGTAAAGACAGCAGAGTGACGATAACTCTTAATAGAGAAACGACAGTTTTCAATTAACAAAACATGTTTCGATTCGACATTCTCATGTCATCTTCAGTTGGAAATGTACAACCGTGAAAAGCTCATTTGCAACTGTAAATGACATGACAATGTCGAAACATGCTTTGTAAATTGAAAACTGTCGTTTCTTTAGTGAGAGTTAAAATCAATACATTGTAATGACAAAATATTTACTAACTGTACACCAAGATTTTCGTAGGAAAATTGGAATTTAGGGATATCATTTAACAGCAATGGAATGCAGCTTACACAATGTTTCGCTCAAGCGCTGGGCCCAGATCGAGGAAGACTTCCTTCTTTATGATAGTCTCCTACACAGACATTCAAGTGCGCTCATCGAGCTTGGGGAGGAAGATTGCATGGCGAGCTCACAGAATGTCTGCGTAGGAAGCTATCGTTAAGATGACACCTGAATGTTGTTCAAATACTAAAGCCAGTCTACTGTTAAGGAATAGTACTCACAGAGTATCTTAACTTAAGGGAGCTTGGTAAGCCTGGCTCACACGCTCTAACACTTTTATTCCCTTTGTTATCATCCCTAGACTGTTGTGGTTCTGCACTACTTTGTGATCGTTTTCGCCTTCATTCACCTCATGAAAGAGATGCTACAGATTGTAAGGCAGGTAAGAGTCTAGCTAAATTAAAAGACAATCACGTTTGATTCACAACAATGACGCTGCAGCCAAACTGCTTCAATGCCAGCTAAAGGAAAGAACAAGCCAGTCTGTCTTCTGAAAAATTCATATCCGTTAATTGGCGCGTCCGTTTATGATATGAAATTCGTTTTTGCTAAAGATATATACTGGTGTTTTTACTTCTTTGTTAATTGTGTGTAGATTGTGTGCATTTTCAATCCCGATTGGATATGAAAAAAATAGTTAACCAAGAATAGTTCTAAGAAAGGCCGTGATCGCTGATTTTAAAAGAAAGTGCGCTTGTCATCTTGTTTTTTGTTTTGTTTTCACTCTTGGAAATTCGAGATCATAAGTCGAAAAAGCAAGTATTTCTTGATGGCCTTTCAGGAACAGTTTATTGATTATCAAAGTTTTGGTCCTCCAAGCCCCTGGCTCGGACACCGAGTCCAACCTCTTCCTATGCATGACATTGATAAATCGATTGATTGATTGATTGATCCATCTTCAAGATATCGTTGGAGCACTTTCTTATTCTCATTTTCTATCAAAGGGCAGAACAAGCAGTCATAAGGACGCTAAGAATTCATTAGTCAGTGTGGTGGCGAAATCAGGATATGTTATGTGTTATGCTTAAGTACGTCAGTCACGAGAAACACGGATGCACTGTTATCATTTTCCTTTTTTTTGACAGCGTCTTAAGTATTGGACCGCCATCACAAATTACATCGAGTGGGTTATTTACGTGTCGGCTCTGGTGTTTGTGTTTCCGATCTGTGCCTGCAAGGCGCACTACAAGCCCGAGGCAGCGGCATTCTCTTTGTTCTTTGCTTGGCTCAATCTTGTCCTTTATTTCAGAAGGTAATGTGTAACGAGTGGTACAAGTCGATATAACGATCATAATTATCTTCAAATGTATCTATTCCTCTTAGTAGTTAGGCGAGGCAATCATGTCTGTTCCACAGTGTGCGGCAAACCAGTGCCATGCTCTAACTCTTGAAGCTAAGTATCAAGCTGTCTGTCTGTAGGCCTCTCTGTCCGTCGTGTTTCTTTCTATTTTTCTACCTGTGTTTACCTGCCCGCTTGTCTTTTTGTTCATCCATCCCTACGTACATTCCTCTGTGTCTGTCTGACTGTCTCTTTGTCTGTCTGTCTGTCTGTCTGTCTTTCTGTCGGTCTGCCTGCCTGTCTGTTGGCTTGCCTACCTGCCTGTCTATTTCAACTAGGTCGTAGTTTTCTTTGTCAACAATATTTTGCTAAATGACTCAGTCTTTAATGTGGCGAAACTTGACTCCATTTTGCCTTGCTTTAGGTTGTCTTACTATGGAAAGTACGTGATCATGCTTCTCACTATGTTCCAAACCCTTTTCCAGGTATTCTTCATGTTTTCGTGTATTATTCATAGGAAACACAAAACCGTTCGTTGTGATTCAAAAACGATAAAGAGCTTTAGAAAATTCGAAATAGTAGCTGCTGCTAACATGTATTAGCACGCCAATCTCTAAGTTGAAATCGTAATGATTGAAAGATAAGACTTAAAGCAATCACTTCTCTCAGGTCACTTTACATTAAAAAAAGAAATTGAGGTATTATATATCAGAATTCAAAGGAAAAAATATCACTCCTGTACGCATGTCAAGTGCCCTTTAGCAAGCACGAAACTGTTGCACAGCTACTTTTGATTTTGTGACGCAATATTAATCCCGATCGAATTATCAGAAGGTTTCGAAAAATCAAAGAGACTTAGGAAATCGTGATTTCGCTGACCTTCTCATTCGTCCCTTCACAATTCCCTAAGAAGCGCAAACGATGAACAAACGAATAAGAAATGTTTTTATACTTTATAGGTGTTGCTCCTCTTCTTTTTGTTCGTAGTGGCATTTGGGACAACGTTTTTCTTACTCATGTATAACAAGGTAAGGGCCGTGCTTCTTTTACAATGTTATATTTAAGGTGGCTCAGTTTCTAGCGCTTTCCCAGACGTAGATTTTGATGGGCCATTGTAACCACTCCGGATCAGTCGATAGCATAATCATGTATCAAAAAAACCGCCCGATCATTGTTGAATATGTTGCTGTCAGTTTTGTTTCACAATAAGATACCATAGCAATGGCTAGTGTGACCTGCAAAGAACACCCTTAATTTCAGCTTTAAGCATTTATTATTAAAAAACGAACACAGTAACCCTTCCTTTTTATCATCGAGTTGTGATAGGCATGATAAGATGTAACTTTCTATAAAGTTTGAAAAAATTGTAGGAGGGTTGAGAACTACCACCTGTCTGAACGACAAAGAGACAGACAGACCGTGACAGACTGATGAACTGACACACAGACAGACTGACTGACTGGTAGACAGACAGACAGACAGTCTGAGAGACAGACAGACAGGCACACAGACAGGCTGACAGACAGACTGACTGACTGACTGAAAGTTAGACAGACATACAGACACACTGACAGACAGGTAGACTGACTGACTGACTGACTGACAGTTAGACAGACAGACAGACAGACAGACAGACAGAGAGACTGACTGACTGACTGACTGGCAGACAGACAGACAGACAGATAGACAGAAAGACGGACAGACTGACTGACAGTTAGACAGACAGACATACTGACTGATTGGCAGACAGACAGACAGACAGATATAGACAAACAGGCTCACAAACAGTCAGACTGACTGACAGACTGACAGACTGACAGACTGACGGACTGACAGACTGATTGGGCAATTGAAATCGAAATTTTATGATTATTTTGTATCTGGCGTTAACTTTGGTAAAAGAGACAACTTCCTCTTTTTAGGAAAACTTCAGTACATTCGAATACGCCTTGCTGAAAACTTTTGCTATGACTCTGGGTGAGTTAAATTACGAGTCAGACTTCATTCCTGACGTCAAACTGCACTATCCCTTGGCCGCCAACGCTGTGTTTGTGTTTTTCTGCCTGGCGATGCCTATCATCCTCATGAATATGCTGGTAAGTAATTTTTTAGTTGAATCCATATTTTACTTATTTTTTGCACACTTAAATTTTAAGTATGCATGCTAAAAAAGTTCAAGTTGTTGTTATTGTCTTAAGCTCTTTACTTGCTTGGTACAGAAAATGTTTTACCACCAAAATTTGTAAATATAAAAGGAAAATTAAGAATGACATTTGGTGTCCTTATAGAAGTCGCGAATGGGCAGTATGTGTCACCTTAAATCTTGGTAGCTATTTCCTAGCATTTTGGAAAAGCCGTTATTTTCGAAGCTAAAGTACATATTGTATGTAAACATTGTTTGTCTACTTATATTAATTTTGTCCTTCTAAAGATTGGTTTAGCTGTGGGAGACATCGACAAGATTCAGCAGAAGTCTGTCATGGCTCGTTACGTCATGCAGGTATACAATATGCAGTATGTTTATTATTTATTTTAAGAAGTCGAGTTGGATTAATTTAATTCGCCGTTGAAGAGGTGACCTCATGGTTAGTGCGCTTGACTCCAGAGCGAGCGGTCTGGGTTGGAGCCTTGGCTGGGGACATTGTGTTGTGTTTTTGGGCAAGACACTTTACTCTCACGGTGCCCCTCTCCACTCAATATGTGTAAATGGGTACCGGCGAATTCAATGCTGGGGGTAACTCTGCGATGGACTGGCATCGCATCCAGGGGGGAGTAAAAATACTCCTAGTAGCTTCATGCTACAGAACCCGGGATAAGCTCCGGCCTGGTGGGCCGCAGTTGTCTCATATGCAGACTTAACCTTACCTTTATTACGTCGGAGGAATTCAAAAACATAGGTTTCACTCTGAAAACGCATCAAGCGTTGTCCGTCCACAATACTTCGGAGGAATTTAAAAACGCAACAATCACTGGTCATTTTGGATTTGTGTTTGAGGAAAACACGGCAGAAATTTTACATGATTATCGTGACGCCATCGATTGTGAAAAATGCCGTTTTCAAAATGTTTTCCTTCCACGCGAAAATTCCAAGCCGAAATCTTCAATTCCTCAGGTTTATAAGAGTTTTCAAAAAAGCTCCGTATAAGGCGTGACGGATTGGTGTGGAAGGTAGGTCTAGCTTACAGTAAGAACCAAGCGGCATTTTCGAATTTCGCCTGCGTTTGTGTGGACGTTGCCTGAGTAAAAGCTGAATGTTGGTTAAAATTTTAACAGTCACATAATGACGAGAGGTGATTCGTTTTTTTTAACTGGCAGCGGATATCTGAGATCTCCAAAGTTTATTGATTGCTAGAAATGGATTAAAATTTCGACTGATAACTCTGACTGAATGACTTAAAATTTAACTGGTAACTTAATTTCAAATGATTTTATATATTAATATATATTGAACTCACTATCTCTTCTCTGATTGGCCGAAATCAGTGCCTGTGACGTCATCTAGATTATACAACAATCATGCCAAGTACAATGAAGGTCACGTGAAATCTTGCCATTTACGACCGCGGTGCGTGATTTGCAAGGGTAATCATGTCAAGTTCGCGCGCTTTGCGTTGCTTGCCGTCCGGAAAACTTTGGCTTTATCTGATAAACCCTACCTCGCCTTGATTATTCTGGATATCATAAAATCCTCGTCTCATAATATTTTATTATTTTACTTCAAGGTTGAATTGCTATTGGAGATTGAGGAATCCCTTCCACAGTGGATCTTGAGGAGAGTCCAGGTTGACAAATACGAAGAGTTTCCGAACAGGAAATCCAAACTTCAGACGAAGGTAAGAATATTACCCGGAATATACTAATATCAACTTTATATAGATCACGAGCTAAGTTATTAGTTCATTTTTGGGTTCAAGCACCTTTCAAATCGATCAAAGTTTGAACTTTTATTCTACTTTATATAGACAATTACTACATATGTAATAGGTAGGCAAAAAGTCACTACTTTACAGTCTTAAGTGCTAGATTCACACTATAAATGGATCTGAGATTTTTAATCAGTTGGCCAGTCCGTCTGTCAGACAGTCAGGCAGCCACGGAGGCTGCCAGTCAGTCAGTCAGTCAGTCAGTCAGTCAGTCAGTCAGTCAGTCAGTCAGTCAGTCAGTCAGTCAATCAGTCAGTCAGTTAGTCAGTCAGTCAGTCAGTCAGTCAGTCAGTCAGTCAACCAGCCACTAATCATACAACCGGTCACCAGTCAGCTATTCACTGCCCGGCCAGCTGGCCCGGGGGTACTCCCAGCAGGCCAGTCGGCTTTTCGGCCAGTCGGCCACTCAGTCAGTCAGTCAGCTAGCCTGTCAGCCAGTCAGCAAGTCATGCAGGTTTTTAATTTCTGGTCTTTATCTGATTTCTTCCTCTTGTCACAATTTAGTTGTACGAGAAATTCATTGGGTTTGGAAAAGCAGAAACCAAAAATGATGACGACAGTATACCTCCAGTCATGGGACACATTATCGACAAGATGATGGAACAAGATTCAAAGTACTGTTAATTATTGCTGATCAACTATATTTAGTCAAGGCGTTTTCCTTTTTCTGACAATAGTTTATTCTATTGTCGTCAGCCATTCACCGTCAAAATTTATATCTTACAAAACAATTGTAAAATGTTAACGCTGACAATATTATTCTAGAAAAAAAATGATAAAATGCCTCAGCGCAACAGTCGATTAATGGCCGATCTTTTAGAGTTTTTTTTTGCATGGGTCTATGACTTCCCATGTGCACAAGTATTTCCAGTTTAACGGCTTGCGATCTTTAGAGTTCCTTTCGATCGAGTAGTAAAAGTTCCACTATTTCACGATTATTGGCGTCAGCTTCACTGTAAACGGTGGTCGTAGTTCTTATTTCTCAGCTACTACATCGAAGATCCCAAAAGAGGGGCCTGAGTATCTTGTATGCCGTTAGTTTTTGGCCTTAATATCTATATCCCGTAAATTTCAGTTTCGAAAACTGAAAATTTTCCCTCTTGATATCCCAGAAAATCTATATCCC
>JAHPZR010008549.1:0-15000 GCA_019787425.1 Platygyra sinensis
AACAATTACAATAGGAATAAAAAGATAATTGACTTAACTGTTGTGTTTTACTCAGCTTAATTTTCTTTCTGTAAGCTTTGTTGCGTTTCACTCGGATAAGTTGCGTTGCTCTGAGCTCAGTTGTTATTTGGGGTTCGTAGTTGTGCTTTGGTTTCCCTCAGTTGTCTTTATCTGAGCTTGCTTGTGTTTTAACATTCTGACCTTAGCTCTATATTTATGAGCTTAAATGTGTTTTTCTTACATTAGCTGTGTTTTTCTCAGTTTAGTGGTGTTTTTCTGAAACTATTTGTGATTTGAGGTGCTAAGTTGCGTTTTTCTGAACTTAGTTGTCTTTTTCTAAGCTTAGTTGTGTTTTTCTGAGGTTAGTTGTGTTTTTCTGATCTTAGATGTAATTTTCAGAGCTTTGTTGTTGTTTTTTTTTTTCTGAGCTTAGTTGTATTTTACCAAGCTGACGCATTTGTTCGAACATGATGATTCGAACATGCATATTCATGCAAATAGTTCGACGGTGTGCAGTGTGTTCACCACAAATCACAAATCAGCTATTTGCTCTCGAAAGATATATGTAAAAAAAAAAAATCGTATCTGTGGAGGAAACTCGAATTTTAGCTAGCATAATTTTGCGAAAGGCTCAGGGACTTTTGTCAGTTGTTGTTGTAGATTCAATTCGCTCGGCTTAATGCATTGTACTATAGTTAAACTATGATTGTAGATACAAGACACAGATAACACCACGTTCGAGAACGCCAGAAATATTAAGGTCAGCATATATGTCTGCTTTATATTTGATGTGGGTGGTTTCTGGTGGAAATCATACTTGCGATACACATGCAAAGGAATCAAGGTTGAACATAAAACTCGGATCTATTAAGGGGTCCGAGGGTTGGTTATGAATCCATTTCCCAGCCTACAGTTTGCCCAAATCCCATTTTTTAGCCTATGTTTTGCCAATCCGCGTTTGGCCCATCCGGTTTCGATGACTTGTTATTCCCACTTTCATACAAGTCAATCCTATATGAGATCCAAATCCACAAAAGAAAAATATTTATTGTCATGCTCTCGTGTAAAATATTAATTTTTGCCAAGAGTTGAGCCACGAGGAGTAATGACGACAGGTGGCTTCTCGTGATAATCAAAGTTTGGCTTTGTGGTTTCAAAGTAGTGGTCGCCTTCTGCTGATGACCATTTCAGGTGAACTGCTGAGGGTCATTCTAAGACAGAAGAAGTTTCATTTTTGTGCTACGTGCTAGAACACGAACAGGAGGTCCCTAGGAAGTAAGTTAAAAAAGAATCAGCGATTTAGCTTTTCCAAGTGTTCATAATTCACCTTGGGAATCTAACTTAGTCCCAGCTAGCCTAAGCTGGCTGAAGTTAGATTCGATTTCTTTGTGTAAGGTATGGTGCATCATTTTCCCAGTCAAAATTACAACAGCGGATTTCTTTTAGAAGAAAGGTGTTATATTTGTTTTCTGTATCCTAAACCCAATGATGGCCGGGAAAAACATAATCTACATCTAACGGTTATGTAAACATTTGCGCAAGATGAACAATCTCTATACATAGGAATGCACTTTCAGAGGATTGACGTAGTATTCAATTTTGAAATTGTATTCGAACTGTACGTCAAAACAGTAAGCAATGACAAAAAAAAAGCTTCTAGTTTCCAAGAGGGTCGGAAGCACTTAAGATCGATAGCCGTTTTGTGCATGTCAGACCTGGTAACACTAGCTTGATGTTATTTTCCAGTCATTATAGGGAGGTGAGAATTTGATTCTCTATCTCGCCTAATCCGGCCTGTTGCATTGACGCATGAATTGAAGCACCCTTTAAACTAACTTCAACGACAGCTGCATGCATGGCGACGTGTTGTCGATGTTGTTGTTTCTATGGTTTTTCTTTTCCTGTTTCATCATGATTAGAATAGACATGTAAAAAACCCTCTCGATTTTAAAGTTAAATGTGGCATTTTTAGACAAGTTGTGAGTCGTGTTTGTCCGAAATGTCACTGAACAAAATTCAAACTGGCTAAAGCAATCATTGTGATAATTAGTTTGCTCATTATTTTGAATTCTCCTTGGCGAAATAGTGTTTCCTTTTACACGACAACTGATTAAGACAAAATTTTTTCCACAGTCCCTATATTTTGTCTTGAGTTCTTCGAGATCGCAACCGAAAACTTAACGGCGGGAAAAAAAAAACATCGCAGGAAAAAAATCGTCCGCTTGCTTAATAATTTCTATATTAAAAAACACCAGTATGTGGATCGGGTTGATTCCACTTGCGTCTAAAGTATCTCCGCTTAAAACGTTACTGTAGATTTGCTATCCCCTGGGTTGAAAATAATGATCATGCTTGCTGGGTGCCGATTGTCGCTTTGCATATAGATGAATGAGTATTTTCCATTTTGTTGAAAGAGTGACAAAGTAAGAATTTGCCGGTTTTTCACCTTTCTGATGCGTGTGCAAAAGTAAACATCAAATTTGTTCAAGTAAAACATGATGCTTAACCTATTAATTATGAACATTCTGAATTAGTTAACTGAGGCATTAAACAAGTATTATCGTATCGTATTGTGCATAATTTTAACAAGGCAATTCCACTTCATCAGCATCTTCATTAAGGTAAATGTATCAGTCTATTCCAGAGTTAAGACATATTTTTCTATTCGAAATTTTCTCTCTTTCTTTCTTAAGATGTATCGAATAATTGTCTATTTCTATTACCTTTTGACTGTGCTAACACTACCATCAATAATCAGTCTCTTTGAGTCACAAGAATTATGAAATTTAATACATCTATTCATCTGGGACAACGTTTGTTTACCGGCGTTTACGCTTTATCTCCCCTTGACATACTTGTGGAAGAACCAATGGGTACTGGGGATGAGACATAACACCGTGGAACCCCACTATGACGAAGTGTCACGGTACCGAAAAAAATGTTCGTTATAGCGGAGTCTTCGTTATAGCGAAGACCCCGTTATAACGACATATCTGATTAATAACAAAAATATTCGTTATAGCGGGGTAACCAAGCTGAACCAAGCTGAACAATAGAATATACACCTCGCAAAACAGTCTCCAGACTTGTGCGTGAACAGCTACATTTAAATAAATCAAAGCTTTAAAGGTCAAAGTTTCCCTATCTTGACCAATAGGAGTCGTTTCTGGCTTATCAACCATTTGTATCATCATTTCGTTTTCACTGACAGCGAGCGACAGGACAAAATATTCGTTAAAGCGGGGTAAATTTAGCGTTGGGACAGTCAAAATCACTTTGTTATAGCGAGGATTTTGTTTTAGCGGGTTTCGTTATAGCGGGGTTTGTTTCCATATATTTTACTGTAATTCTGCCGGGCTTTCAAATGTTGTTCGTTATAATGGGGTCTTCGTTATAGCGCGGTTCGTTATAGCGGGGTCCCACTGTATTGTGTTCAACCGTCGTACTGTGGCGAGAAAACCTTTTAGCATCAAGCAAAATGTCTTGGATTTGAACAGAGGTTTTGGGTCTGGAGTGAATGGTCCGTATTGTCAGGTATCGGGCAAATTCTAGCTTTGTTAGACACAGATCTTAATTTATTGTGCCGTTTACGACACAAGAACGCAATAGGTAACATAACCCTTGAATAGAGATCTGAGCAAGTTCAACGTCTTAATTATTGAGACCAGCTGCTTTATTAAAGATTACGAGAAGATAAAATTGAAAAAGTAACAATAGCAGACTTCAGAGGTGAGCTATCCGATAGTTTTGCTTGATCGTGTGGGAGAGATAAGTTAACAGAAATGCTTGTGTGTGTGTCCTATAGTGTGTATGTTAATATGATAGCGGTATGTCTTCCAGAGTTAATTCTTTAAGATATGCTGAAACGAGAAGTTTATGATCAGAATTCTAATAGTGGAGAAATGAAAAAACGTGTGCCATTTATAAAGGTTGATGTTGAGATCTAGTTAGTTATAAGTACAAAGTCATTTATTTATAATGACTCTCGAATGTGCAAAGGCCTGAGGTGGAAATAAGTGTTTTTCACCCCCAGGATCTCGCGCGGCCATTGTTTTTCTCGCAGGTTTCTTTCGCGTGTCGCTCGACGAACTAAGCGAAAGAAGGACTACTCGTAGTCTACATTTACTTATTCTGTCTATACCTGTTCCTTTTGAATTTTTCTGGGAAACTGATGCTGAATATCTCTCTTTTAGTCTCATTTTCAATGCGTGCATTTCGTTTGATGGCCATTCGCCAGTGTTATACAAATCTCTAGTTGTCGGATATTGATATTCTGTTGGACCCTCCACATCTGTTAATATCTGTAGATGTTTAATCACGAACCTTTTTTTCTCTTCCAAACATAGAACGATGAGGAGCAAATGGATAAAAATGCTCTCGGTGATCTTCATTTGTGCTTTTCAACTGGGAATTACAGTCAAACTAAGTGAAGCGTACCCCTCAAGATTGCATTAATGAACTGATTATTTGAAACTTGAACCCGCTAGTTGTTTCAAGAATGCAATAATGAATTGATTATTCAAATACTGAGCTCGCTGGCTCGATCCAAGAATACGGCTAACGGGTTCCGTTTTTGAAAAATCAATTTACTATTGCATTCTAGAAAAGACTAGTAGATTTGAAACCTACTAGTCGTAAGACTTTTACCCGATCTCAAGGTGTCCGTCATTGTTAAATTATCATGATCACGTGATGTATTCGCGCCTTTGCTGAATAAATTAGTGTATGTCTTGGATTCACTCATGGCTGGTCATTACATTTGGCGACGAGACATTTCATTCTAGATTCGAACAGGAATGGCGTCCTACGAAAAAATAGCCGAATTCAAAGAATCAGAAGAATCATGGACCCAGTATGTAGAGCGGTTGGAGCAGTATTTCCTAGCGAATGAGGTGGAAGATGCGGGGAAACGACGAGCAATTCTACTCAGTGTTTGCGGGAGTAGAACGTACGAACTTGCGAGGGATTTACTTCAACCAGCGAAACCAGCGGAGACAACTTTCAAGAAGATTGTCGACACCCTTGAGAAGCACTTTTCACCGAAGCCGAGTGAGATAGTGGAGCGTTACAAATTTCATAGCCGAAATCGAAAAGAAGACGAAGGAGTTGCACCATACGTGGCAGAATTGTCTAAGCTAACTGAACATTGTAATTTTGGCGAGTCGTTACCAGAAATGCTACGAGATCGGTTGGTCTGTGGTATAAGTAATAAAAAAATCCAGCGGAGATTACTGGCGGGAAGAGAGTTGACACTCAAGAAAGCCGAGGAGATTGCTTTGGGAGAAGAGTTAGCGGCGAAGCACCTGGTTGATATTCAGTCCGAAATGACCCCCAGCAGCGTTAATCAGGTCGACGCTCTAGACAAGAACGGACCTAAAGACACGAAAGATCGTCGTCCAGATCCAGAGTGTTACCGTTGTGGGGAGAAACATGAAGCCTAAGCCTGTCGATTCAAAGATGCTCAGTGTTTTAAATGTGGGCGAAGAGGGCACTTAGCCAAAGTGTGTCGTGGCGAGAAAAACTCGAAGAAAAAGACGAGCAAAGGAACCGATGCCAGGAAGCGGGAAGGTAAACAAACCGGTTCGCGAGACAGCAGGCCAGCAAAGGGGAAGAAGAAGCAGCCAACACATTTAGTGGACGACGTTTCCGGCGAAGAAGGTGTTTATGCAGCGACTATGTATCACTTTCGCGGGCAAAGCAAACCTAAGGCATTCGAAGTAACTGTGGAACTTTGTGGTGAACCACACAAATTGGAGATAGACACTGGCGCGACCAGAACCGTGTTGAATGAAGAAACGTACAACAAGTTACGTGACAAAGTAGAATTGAAGAGTTCGAAGGCCATATTAAGCACATACACAGGAGAGAAAATACCAGTGTCGGGTGAAGTACTGATTCCTGTCAAGTACCAAAATCAACAGCATAATTTACCAGCCCTGAGGGTGATGAGTCCTTGACCCAATCTACTTGGAAGGGACTGGCTTCAAGTGATTAAGCTTAACTGGAAAAGTATTTTCAGCATCCAGGAGGGCAACCCTCAGCTGCAGAAGATCCTAGATGTACACAAGGACATTTTTGCTGAAGGACTGGGTACACTGAAAGGATAAAATCTATGTTGAACCAAGTGCTCCACCCAAGTTCATGAAGGCTCGTCCTGTACCATATGCTCTTAAAGCGAAAGTCGAAAAGGAACTCGATCGATTGCAGAGTGAAGGCATAATATCTCCAGTAGAGTTCACGGAGTGGGCGGCACCTATAGTTTCAGTGGTGAAACAAGACGGATCAGTGCGTTTTTGTGGAGACTTTGTGGTGTACCGTTAACCAAGTCTCAAAGTTGGATAATTATCCAATCCCAAAGACTGAGGACCTTCTTGCCACACTAGGAGGAGGAAATAAATTCACCAAGCTGGATATGTCACAGGCATACCAACAGTTATTATTGGATGAAGAATCGAAGAAATTCACTACGATCAACACTGACAAGGGACTCTATCAATATAATAGACTGCCCTTTGGGGTTTCGTCAGCGCCCGGAACTTTCCAGCGTACAATGGAAAATTTATTGCAAGGCATCCCCCATGTTGTCGTGCGAGTTGATGACATCTTAGTCAGCGGCAAGGATGACCAAGATCATCTAGCCAACTTGGAAGCAGTGTTTAGTCGGCTCTCCACAGCAGGATTAAAACTACGTTTGGCAAAATGTCTGTTCATGCAACCTGAAGTCACGTACTGTGGGTACGTAATCAGTGGTGATGGCATTCAACCTGCCGCGGCAAAAGTTGGTGCAATCAAGAATGCACCGGAGCCAAAGGATGTCAGTCAGTTGCGAGCATTCCTGGGCATGCTTAACTATTATCATAGATTCCTACCCGACGTCGCAACCACCCTAGAGCCCCTACACCAACTCTTAAGGAAAGGATCAAAATGGCAGTGGAAAAAGGAACAGCAGGAGGCCCTTGCGAAATCTAAGGAACTGTTGCAGTCAGCTGAACTTCTAGTGCATTTTGACCCAGCTAAGGAACTTGTACTTGCTACTGATGCTTCAGATTATGGTGTGGGAGCAGTCTTATCCCACAAAATGGAAGAAGGAACTGAACGTCCAATAGGGTGTATGTCCAGATCTCTAAATGGAGCTGAAAGAAATTACTCCACCCTAGAGAAGGAGGCGCTAGCAATAATCTTCGGAGTTAAGAAGTTCCATCAGTTTTTTTATGGACACTCATTCACTATCAAGACGGATCATAAACCTTTGGAGGGTTTGTTGAATGACAAGAAAGGGATTCCAGCGCTTGCTGCACCACGAATCCAGCGATGGGCACTGACCTTGTCTGCTTACGAGAACAAGATATCGTACAAGGCTGGTCAGACCAATGGTGATGCAGATGGCTTAAGTAGGCTACCCTTGCCTGAGATGCCCGAGTCAGTCCCAGTTCCAGGTGAAACAATCTTGTTAATGGAACATTTGGAAGGCACACCTGCTCATAGTGGTCACATCAAAGAGTGGACCAAGAGGGATCCAGTCCTCTCACTGGTGCTACGCTTCATCTTAGAAGGATGGCCAACCAAAAACAACTCTGAAGAGCTAAACCCTTACTTCACCAAACGAAGTGAATTAAGCGTAGAAGATGGTTGTGTACTGTGGGGTGCCAGAGTAGTTATACCTCCACAAGGAAGATTGAAAATACTTACCGAGCTGCATGAGGCCCACCAGGGCGAATGTCGCAGGAAAGCTTTGGCACGAAGCTATGTATGGTGGCCGGGCATGGATCAGGAGGTTCTGAAGAAGGTGAGGGGCTGCAACAAATGTCAGTTAAATCAGAGTGCACCCGCAGAAGCACCATTCACCCCTGGGAGTGGCCGGGACTTCCTTGGTCAAGAATCCACATTAACTATGCAGGGCCTTACAAAGGAGAAATGTTCCTTGTAGTCGTGGATGCACACTGGAAGTGGTTGGAAGTGCATCGCATGAAGTCTATCACGTCGACTGCCACAATTGAAAAGCTCAGAGAGATGTTTGCTACACATGGCCTACCAGCAACACTCGTTAGCGACAATGGTAGCAATTTTACTAGTTCAGAATTCCAGGAGTTCATGAAAAAGAATGGAATCAAGCACATCAAAGTGGCACCTTATCATCTTGCCTCAAATGGCTTGGCAGAGAGAGCTGTGCGAATCTTTAAAGAAAGCTATGAGAAGATGGAAGATGGAAGTGTACAAACAAAGTTATCACAGTTTCTCCTTAGTTACCGTACCACCCCTCATAGTACGACCGGAGTTCCACCAGCAGAATTACTCATAAAACGAAGATTGCACACACATCTGAATCAGCTTGTACCAAGCATAGTAGATCGTGTCAGGAATAAACAGTCGCAACAGAAGGCAGCACATGATTACCATGCTAAGGAGAGGGATATTCTAGAGGGCCAGGCTTTTTATGCTAAGGACTTCCGTTTCAAGAAGGCCTCGATGCCAACTGTCGTGGAGGAAACTGGTCCAGTGTCAGCTCGAGTTCAGCTGGACAACGGGACAGTCATCCGGCGGCACCAAGACCATGTTCGACGCCGTGAGAATGATGTGGCAGAGGAACCAGTTATAAGCGTGACACCAGTTGTCTTGCCTGAACCTGATGGAACACCACCCACCCCTGGTGTTAGTGAGATCGACCAACCCGAGGTTCCTAAATCTCCATCAGCAGCACCTACTCACACACCCGTTAAAACAAGTCCTCTGGTTACACGCCCTGTGCGGAAAAGGGTCAGACCTGGATACCTGGAAGACTACCTGTGTGAATAATGACTTTATTACAGGGACTGTTGTTTGAAAAAGAGGACAAATAGTTTTTGATGTAATTGTTCCAATTTATATGAGAAGTTTATGGATGAGCAACCTGTAATTCTAGAGGGAAGGAATGTTGTGATTGGCATTTCTCCATGATCACGTGATGTATTCGTGCCTTTGCTGAATAAATTAGTGTATGTGTTGGATTCACTCATGGCTGGTCATTACAGTTCGGGGTTCTTAGCTTAGAAACAAGGTTAGGAAAGTTAAATGAACGGAAGGTTGCAAATTCTCTTGACAATTCTCACATAAAACATGAACAAATTGACCGCAAAAACGACGTTCTGAAAGGATGATATAAGATTATTTTCTTCCCATTGTCGCTATCCGTTTTGTGTCGTTTACACCATTTGTGCTTTCAACTAATTATTTTGCAACAACGCCCATTCAACTCGCTAATTACAGTAAAACTATTATAAATTAAAAGCGGTGTCTTTCTGCATGAGGTCTAGCGACAAAGTTCCAAAGTCGATCTTGGCTAGAATTTTCTGTATCATTTGGATCCTGTTGGGCCTCATTATCATGGCAATCTTTTGTAGCGAATATTACTTCAGCCCTTACAGCTTTTTCCATGCAGTTGGTACCAGATAATCTCGTCAATGTGAAGATTTATCCAAATATCTGCTGTTTTTATAGACTATAATCAATTTAAACAAGACCTGAATCGAGGGTTGCAGAAATCGAGCCTACTTTTTTTCTCAGTATGAAAATCTATGATGAAATTGAGTCTTCTTATTTACTTTTGGATAATTCGTGTTAGGTTGCTGTGCTAGACAATGGTACAGAATACCAGCATGCCCTTGACGAAGATGGTAATCTAACAGGTTGGTGAAAATGATGTCTTTCACCCTTGTGAGGTTCGGATGAGAATAGCATCGTAATGGTCATTGGCTACTATCTGATTCAATTCTCCCAAGAAGGCAAGTGTTTTTCCAGCTAAAAGAAAAAAAAATGAATGTTAAAGTAGATTGAAGTAAGAGTACAAGGCTGATACTACGTGAAAGACGTTTTGAGACACCAAACAAGACAAGACCCGATAATGCAGAATGACAAGCGATCACAGCAACAGAGCCAACGCACATAAATTGCTGCAGACTGACTCGTTGACTATATGAAGTTCTGTATTTTGAACCCACTTACTTCCAAAAAACACGCGTTGCCACAACACGTGTTTCGGGGCGCAAGGAGACAAAGTGTCACGTTTGCTGTCTCAAAAAGCAAAAAATAAATGTGGCTGGACAAGGCCAATTTATGGGCGTTGGCTCTTTGGCTGGCGTTGCAAATATTCGCTATGCAGAGCTGATGAGTACCAACAAGGCCGAAACATTTGTCCACTGCTGCGATTCTGCTTTATCGGTTCTTGGCATGTTTGGTATCTCAAAACGTCTTTGACGTAGTGTCAGTGTTATAGTCTTTACACTTATGTTTGGCTGATTAGATCTCTTGTAGATCCTAGGTTGGCAGTGTTTATCCTATACAATTACATGTGTAATTCTAATTAAGTGTCATTGTCAGAGAAAATCGGGCAGAACCAAAAGATCGAGGTCGGCCGTTTACCTTCATCTTTTCACAGTATAAAAGGTATCCGAAAAGATTAACAACCATGATATTTGCCGAGGTAGGCGTTCGTTTTTCTTCGAGATATCACCTCATCATGATTTTTGCCTCTCGAGCGGTCTAAAATGGCCGAAATTTCGGCCAACTTTAGGTGAGTCTAAAAGATACTTCGTACATATTCCAGAAACTCTTATTTTCGTGCGATAATATTTGGCCCCTTATTAGTTGACTGAGATATATTTGAATTTTTCCACTTTAATTCTACGGTTTTCACGAGGTGCCAAATATCATCGCCGAATCGTTAAGGAGTGTGACCTAAATTTTGGCCATTTTCAGCGAGTCGTTTTTCAAAAGTGCGGCAGTTTATTTCCACAAAAAGACGATTTTCTGATAGTCTTTTACACTGACTTCAATATTCAGTTTAGTTAAAATTGGTATCTACAAGCAAATGGGAGTAATTGGTCCCGCAAAGTCCAAAAAAATCATCGGTCAGACATATTTCCCGCCAAATGTTTAGCGAAGAATATCACCTTGTTACGACTTTCTGCGCTTGTTATCCGTGATTTGCTGAAAGATCTGCACAAAATAGTTAGCTGGACTGCAAAATAGAATATTTAAGCAGTGACATCGGGATTAACTTACTCAAACATTTCAAAATCGCCAAATTTATGCCATTATCAAGACTAAATTTTCCCGAGAAAATTCTATTTTTAACGTCACGCTGCAAAAACAAACTGGATCCTCAGTTCGCTGCCTTTTTTTGTTTTTATGTAGAACAAACTGCAAGTTAATAGTGAGCGAAGCTTTACGCGAAATTTAATTTTGAGGCTACTGCAAACATCTTGTTTACATCGATTTTCTCGTTTTCGGAAGGCGTGACGCGTTACAGATTAAAAGGTTAGACGACTGGGCCGCAATTTCGATGTCACTTGAAGGTTTCTCCGTGATTTTGAAAACATTAACTGTTTTTTCGGATCTGAAAAGTCGTCTAGCAGTGCGGGTGGTGAGTCAGTTTTTCCTCAATTATTAGCATGCAAACGAGATAGTGGAGGACAGACGTCAGAGGTGGTGTCTAATTTGCATGGTGTAGCTAGATGTAAACAATGAGGAAAAATAGGTTACGACGAAACTTCCCTGCTATATCCGGCCAACGAAATGATCATAAAGGACAGACCACTTATATAAACATCTCAATACGTGTAATCTTTGCTGGGCCACGATCTTTCTTTCGTTTACTGTTGTCGTTTGTATCGTCGCAGGTTTGTACACCGTCTGGTTTTTCGTTTCATTTCTTTCCTTTATTAGCCCGCGCACGCAATTGACCTGCGACCACTTGCTATGAAGCTTTTAAGGTGTCTCGAGAACTCAGACCCGAAAATCTCTTCTGAATTTAGCAGAATTAATCGAAGCACTGAGGATCTACGGTAAAAAAGAATATCCGAAACGTCACGCAAGGCACCTTGCGCCATTGTAACTATACTTGGTGCAAATGGCTACTAAGCATAAAATAAATTTGATAAATTTGATTTATACTGATAAAGCAACCAAACAATCATTCGAATGCTGGGTATTATTTCCGTGATCTGAGCAGAGGAATCTATCACCTTTAGGCTACGGAACAGGCGTAATATTGTTGGCGTCTTTTTTTCTTCTCTGTTTGCTTAAATACGCAAAACAATTACGCCTGTGCTGCAGGCTTATCATCTGGGGATCTTTTTCTCCCTCTCTCTGGAAATTCTGCCTATGACATTGTATCGACGAACAGTAAACATGACTCCTAAAAACAATCCTTGTCATCATTTTTGAGTCCTGAGTTTTCCTGACATGCAGAAGTGAGTTTTTCGAGTGTGAGCTTTTGATACATCCAGAGGGTCTCAATTTTACGGGTTTGAGGTCTGGGTCAGGTTACATGTAAATGTAAAAAATAAAAGCCACCTTATTTAAACCCTAACTCTTTTTTCTTTTAATTATCGTGCGCCGGCGAATGATGACTTAGCATGTGCTTTTCCATTTTAGAGCTTTTCAAGCTGATCAAGTATCCTTTATTATTCTGAGGAATTAAGCTTTCAAAAGAGGTACAATCTGACTCTGAGATAACATCTAGACTGAGCTTGTTGCTTTTGAGCCAATTTGGCAGTGTGTACCAGTAGGGATGTGCGCTATTAAGGGCAAGGATGGCAATGGTACTTCTTTCCGGCATATCATAGTTCCACCTCTACACCCTCCTTGAATGAGGTAGATAGGATAACAACACAACCGTCTGAACAAAGATCGTTTCTTTTTTAACAATCCATTTCATTGTTTCGTTTTATTGTTGACAATCAGATCAGTTGATCCATCTTGTTTCTGTAGATATCCTTGAGCTTCCATCCCAATTATCTTAAAATGTATTCAGCTACAGTTTGGCAGGGTTAATGAAAATTAATTTCCCTGCACAGGAATTTTTTTTTTTCATGTCGGGTAAGCATCTCACAACCAAGGCGGATTTCAGTACGATCCGTGGAAAATGTAATCCAAGTTTACGTTCGTGGATCACAAACATGCAATCTCGTTCTTTATGAGCTTTTAAACAGTTGTCAATAGTAGCAGTAAAATAAACAAGAAATTATGAACACTAATTTGGTGCAATTTCATTGCATTAAAGTGGTTTTGTGGTGAATATTGACAGGAGCAACAAGAAATTACTTTTGTTGAAAGTAAAGGTTTCAGAGCGGAATACAAGACCGTCGGTGCACAAACCTGCTACGATCATATAACGACAAAACTGAACGCAAGCAAGATCTTCACTTGAAACCCGGGGGGGGGGGGGGGTACTTAACAAAGTTTAATACGGGGAGGCTCCGCCCCGAGGTCCAACCCCTTACTCTTTTATATACCATTTTGGCTGAAAGGGTACCCCTTTTATATACCTTTTATTGCAAAAAACTACCCCTTTCACATACCTACTTTAGGAAGTCTTGTTCTCATTTTCATGTAGCGCTTAATAAATTAAGTGACACAGCCATAAGGGGCATCCGTTCGAAAAATTATAATTAAAGGCCCTTTTAAATACCTAAATGACCAATTTTCCTACCCTTTTATATACCTCAACTTGTGAAATCCCTACCCTTTTATATACCTGAAGCGTCATGAAGCTTCCCCTTTTGGGCGGAGCCTCCTCGTATAGGCCATTATAGGGAGTATCCCCCCCCCCCCGGCTGGAAATCCTGACCTAGCAATGATAACACGTATTATCCTAGTGGTCTGTCTTCTATGATTCTTTCGTAAGTTACGTCGTATCCAATGTTTCCTCGTTATTTAAATTCAGCTGCACTAAATAGACACCACTTCTGACGTCTTTTCTCCACCATTACGTTTGCTTGCTAATAACTGAAGAAAAACTGACCCACCACCAACCAATCAATCAATAATCAATTATTAAGAAATAGAAAACATGTACCGTGTTTGTATCGAGTTATACAAACACGAGTGGAAGTTTGGGAGAACGAGAAATGCTGTGGGAACACGAGCCGCAGGCGAGTGTTTCCACAGCTTTTTCGAGTTCTCCCAAACTTTCACGAGTGTTTGTATAACTCGATAGAAACACGATGTACATGTTTTCTATTTCTTTTAGAAAACACCACGACGAGAAAATGGAAAACAACTTGTTAACTTTGATTATCGAAATGTAAATTCTCTTTGCTCGCGCCATCACTACGTCAACAAGCGCGCGCTAGTTCTGTGTCTCCATCGAGTTATACAAACACGATTTTCAACCAATCAGCGCGCGTGCTTTCTTAGGACTGTTTTCTAAATAACTTTATTAATGTGTCAGGTAGATCTAGCTTACATATACGTAAACTAATTGGGGACACCTAACTACTAGTGAATTAAAAGTTAAGAAGAAATATATTAATCTGATCCAAAATACTAATTTTTAGTAATAACCGTTAAAATACGCTGTATTTTAAAACTAGTTCCTAAAAAATATCTTAACATATCAGTATCCCATAAATCCGCGCTAGCTATAGCTTCCTTAAAACCAAAGGTTGAAGACTAATCCCCTCTCAAACCACTATTTTCAATCCATGAGTAAAATCCTCAATTCCATAATTACCGCTCTTTAAGATGCTTATACAATTATCTTCCAGCATCCCAACTAGATCTAATTTTCGGATTTTAGCTTTAAACTTATTTAAAAATTCCGAATTCCTGACTTTCTTATCTAACTTTGACGCACTGCTAGGCGATTTTTCTAATCCGAAAGAACAGTTAATGTTTTCAAAACCATGGAGAAACCTTCAAGTGACATCGAAATTGCGGCCCAGTCGTCTAACCTTTTAATCTGTAACGCGTCACGCCTTCCGAAAACGAGAAAATCAATGTAAACAAGACGTATGCAGTAGTCCCAAAATTAAATTTCGGGTAAAGCTTCGCTCACTGTTAACTTGTACTTTGCTCTACATAAAAACAAAAAAGGCAGCGAACTGAGGATCCAGTTTGTTTTTGCCGCCTGACGTTAAAAATAGAATTTTCGCGGGAAAATTTATTCTTGATAATGGCATAAATTTGGCGAGTTTGAAATGTTTGCATATGTTATTCCCGATGTCTGAGCTTAAATATTCT
>JAHPZR010008549.1:22500-37500 GCA_019787425.1 Platygyra sinensis
GGAGGAGCTTATAATTGCTACGACTGAAGTGACATCGGGAGTGGGAGATTTACCAGTTGCCGAGATTCAAGAGAAATGGCTGCTGAATGCTTAAGGTGAAAGGAACTGGGAGACTCTGCAGGAGTACAGGTCGAGGATCCTGTCTAAAATATACGAATTTATTGATTTCAAACGAGTCTTCGCCTCCAAACTTTAACTTGTTTTAGGATATTACTATGTTCAGTTTCCTACCTGGTGCTTTTCCTGAAGAGATCCTTTGCTGTTGTTCCGATTCATCTACTTGTAGTTTTGTTACCACGCGAGTGAAATCGCTTCGCTTCCTATTCCGCGCTTCAACAATGTCTGATTGATGCCCTACAGACAGAAACAACATGTTATAAAAGTTTTACATACACTTAAATAATAGTAAAGCAAAAAGAAGAGAACCAAGCTTATGTAAGCTTACCGTCTACGATTTTCTAACGACAGTAACTTCATCGCGGACTCGCTGTTATTTGTTGAACTGTACGTGGCTTCAAGTTTGCCTTGTAACCACGACTTGTAAATATTTTCTTCGAGGCGAATTCTTCCTCTCGACTTCCCCCGTTCCTGTTTCATGCAGCTACCCTAATTAAAAACCTTCTTACGGCCAGAGTTGTTTCTACGGCCTCCGTGACCGTGAGGATTCTGTTCTCCGCTTGTTGACGGCATTTTGTTTCACATATCACAAACTTGAAAACGTCGGGCCACTTTTCGTTGATTACCTGGGCATGTGCAGTCTGTGATACTGTCCCTTTAACTCTCATAGCAAGGATTTGTATTGTTAAGACACTCGCAATTTCTAAGTTAGTTTATAATACGTCTGTTCTCAAAGTGCCTCCGAACTTCGGTACCCATTTATACACCTGGTTGGAGAGATGCACCGTGAGAGTAAAGTGTCTTGCCCAAGAAGACAACACAATGTCTCCCGCCGGGGCTCGAGCCCGGAGCGTTCACTCCGGAGTCGAGCGCAGTAACCATGAGGCCACTACGCCTCCCACTAAAAAACTAAAAAATTGGAACGCTTCCTAAATTTGCATGTCATCCTTGCGCAGCTGTAATCTGCAAATATTTATCGTGCAATTAAAGGACCCCTTTCGATATCTCCAACCATTTTCTACAGGATTTTCTTTTTCGCCGTTAATTTCATTCGTTTACTTGTTAGCTTAATTTAGCAAAAAATTAGATTATTTTTCTCAAAAGCTGAGATTTCGAGGCCCTTACCTAGTTAAACACTAAAGATCAGTTTTATTTTATTAAAAGTTTTAACTGAATTTTTCTAGGATTGATTGAAGTTCGGTCCGCTCGACACAAGTTGTGTGCCTTCCGAAACTAGAATAATAGCATCTATTTTCAGCGTTCTAAAAAAATTAATATTTGCTCAAAAGTCCCAATTCTTTTTTTCAACTATAGATATATCATGGCAGTTTGTTTAGTCATGTTACAAATACAATTGAATGTTGTTCCTTCAACGATAAAAAGAAGATCTTCTACCGGTTAAACGGCGAGTTTGAACCAAACAAAAAAAATAGCTCTTCTTTGAAGGCACGTTTTAATTTTGGCACCTGTTTAAAACTGATGAACTACATGAATGCAAAGTATAAATGACCCTTAATTTGCAACAAACAAACAAACAAAAAAATGTCCGAGTTTTATTAAACAGTAATCTCATAATTAAGTTTGTTTCTCTATTTCTGCTATAAACATAACGTTTTAAATTTTTAACTTTCCCTTTACTTTTTCATTAATACAATGAATAATCGAGGTCCCAGTAAGGGTTACCATCAGTGATTCAGTGTTTTCCGATTAAACCATTTATTATACATTGAACTCACTATCTCTTTTTAGTGATTGGCCTAGAGAGTACAGTGAATTTTCGAAATCTGCGCCTGTGACGTCATGTGGCAGCAGACTATACAATAATCATGTCAAGGACTCTCAACTTCACTGGTAATCGTGCGATGTAAGACCCCGGTGCATAGTATCTGAGGATAATCATGTCTGGTTCGTGCTTTGTGTTGCTTGCCGTCAGTGAAGAAGCAAAAGCAGGACTTCCATTGTTTTGTTGTTGTTGTTGCTCAATGATTCGGTTTTTTGTGATATCCAGAATAATCAAGTCTTGGTAAGGGTTATCAGATTCAGTCTTCGGCTTCGTCTGATAACCCCTACCTCGACCATGATTATTCTGGATATCACAAAAACCTCATCCAACAATTGTTTAATATTCAACAACTGGAATACAATTAAAAGACTAACCGTATTACCTTCACCAAAATCCATTAACAGGCCGTAGCTAGTAACAGGCAAATCAAGGCATTTGCCTTAGTTATGTTTTTCCTTTTTCGTTGTTTCTAGTCATTATAGACACCATAAATACCTAGGAAAATAATTGAACAGTGCACGTTGCCTCAGTCATCATTTTTTCAAGGACTTTGCCTCAGTCAAAACATTGCTCTTGCTACGGCTCTGATTAATTAATAGTTTACAACCTCAGGATCGGCGTGCATTTATAGCTCAAATATTTGATAATGCACGTTTTTTAAGAATATTCGACATCGAAAGGCAGTAAGAGGTTGTAAAAAGTTTCAGCTCACGGTAAGTGAAGTTATCAACTTATTCGTCTAATTGGCCACGGTCAAAAAATAAGTAACTGAAGATAATCAAGTTAGTTGTTTGAAATATAGAACATAATGGCAGAAATTGCAGAAAAAGAAAAACATGATCATTGCACCGAGAGGAGACAGATTTCGCTTCACGATAATACGAAATTTTACACTTTTCAGCTTCTTGGTGCACAGACGTCCACGCTGCTGCAAAACATTCTCAACTTTTAATGAATGCATTGAATCTTCCTTCATTAAGATATAGTAATTATTCGCATTTCTTGTGTTTTCTGACGAAGGTAAGCCCCGAATAAGTAGACACATTTTTTTCACTAAAACAAAGCTCAACAATTATGCAAATAATGCAATGCTGGCCGGTAGTGCTTCAAATCGTCTGATATTCTAGATAAATACAGTTCAGGTAATCAATTTTAAGTTTTCCAGTTTCATTTTTGTGGTAACTAATAGCTATCTTGCATGAACGCCGATCAAAATTCGAGAAAATTACAATTCAGCTCCTTTGAAACTTCTGTGTAACGCGACACGCCAAATTTGCTGATGTTTTAAAACCAAAAGGTGTGTCTTATTTTGAAAGATGTAGGTGTTTCTTGAAACTGAAAAATTTAGAATGTTTGAACCGTTCAAAATCTTTTTCCCACCAGTTGCTCTTAGATTTCCTTTGCGCTTAGATAACGCCTCCCTGAAACAAGTTAAATCTCCAGTAGCAAGGATACACGGGACAGCCAAAACGCACAGTTTAGATGTTCTCAAATAACAACGCTTATTTTTTTCAAAGCGGTCACGGTAACGAATTCTGCAATCTGATTGGTTCTTAGGGCGGTCCGGATTTTCCTATCTCTGACCACGGTCACAGTAACGCCTGCGTGAGTTTTTTCCCGTGAGTTTGCAGAAGTTGAAAAAAGTTTTACGTACTCAAATTTAAGCTTTTAAAGTCTAAAACTCGCTTCTTTATGGATTCAAACAGCCCTGAATGGCATAGTGAAAGTGAATTTTATTATCCTGATGAAATAGACGAGAACGTGAACACTGGAAACACTGACAAACAAGAACAAGCCAAAGAAAAGACGGGCAAACAGCAACAATTCTTGGCTGAAGTGCATGATTTTATCGAAGAGCAAAGGCCTGAAAACACCAAGAAAAAAACTCTGTATGACATAAATATATGGAAACGATATCTTTCTTCAGCTGGCGAAGAGAGAAATATTGAAGACATACCTGCAAAAGACCTCAACCTTCATATGTGTCGTTTCTTCATGGAGATAAAGAAAAAGGATGGCGAACAGTACGAGCCCACAACACTGACTTCTTTTCAGCGAAGTCTACAACGCTATCTGAACGACCATGGCTCAACTCTCAATATCGTGAAAGACCAGCAGTTTTCCTTGTCCCGAGACGCCCTTTCCTCAAGAAAAAGGCAGTTATTGCGCGATTTTGGCAAGGTAAATCGCCCACAAGCCGCTCGTCACTTGACAGATGCAGAGGAAGACTTGATGTTTGAGCGAGGCGAATTTGGCGACCAAGATCCTGAAGTGATGCAAAAAACCGTCTGGTGGCTCTTGTCACTCCACTTTGGATTCCGAGCACGTGATGAGAGTAGAAAGCTAAAGTGGGGTGATATAAAGCTCCAGATTAACGCTGAAACCGGCAATGAAGAATTGGTTTGGACCGCGGAGAGAGGATCAAAATGCCGCAATGGCGAAGGACCTGGCAGGCCATTCTGTCCCATAGCACAAGCCTGCAACAACGCACGCTGCCCTGTTTTCTTTTACAAAGCGTTCAGAAGCCATCGTCCGACAGAGATGAATGATCAAGAATCGCCTTTCTACCTGGCAATAAACCACAAACGAAAACCAAGTGATACAGTGTGGTATATGAAAGCTCCACTGGGAAAGAATTCTATCGGAAAGTTCTTGAAGATGGCGGCGAAAAGAACGGGATTGCAAGGAAATGTAACAAACCATGCAGTCAGAAAGACCTCCATTGGCCGTCTTCTAGATGCCGATGTTCCTGCTAATTATGTGGCTCAGTTCAGCGGCCATAAGAATCTCAAAAGTCTGGAATCGTACAAATCTGCACCCTTGCTTCACCAGCGCAAAATGTCACTCGTGCTGAGCCGCTCCGAGCATGTGAAATCCACCACCAGCACGGCGACGACCAACGAGCTTGCAAAATCTACAGCATCTGCCAGTAAAACCAACTCCAATGCGCTGGTTTCTGATCCTCCAACCACTCCAAAAGCGGCATCAGCCACGCCGGATCTGTTCTCTGCTGCCACAATTGGAAAAATAGAACGATGCTCGTTCACCTTCAATCTTATTGTCGATGATTTGAACAAAGACAGAAAACCGAGAAAACGCCACGTAATTGTAAGCGATGATTCTGATTCCGAGTGAAGAATTTGAAAAACACTTTTCTACAGATTTCTGTACAGGCAAATTTTCATATGTGGTGCAATTAACACAACAATCAGCTGCATCCATGATTGAGACGCATCCATTGAGACGTCAGTGTTAGTTTCATGATCGACTTGCAAGGGCAAAATAGGTGAGTTGCATTGACAACGCTGGAGTAGAAGTGAGCAAAAACACTCCTGATATGAATTGTCCTTGTGCAAACCCAATTTTGTGACGCCACGGTTGACGACACAGTTTTCACTGCTATTTAGCAGTGAAATATTGGCGTTGGCGTATCTTTACATGCAAAAGTTTAGTTTAGTGCTACCTACATTTTATCTCGTAGTCTTGTGGATCGCCTCACTCAGTTTACGAGCCCTGTCTTCAACCCTGGGTCAGTTCAAATACGTTAGCAAGAAAGAATTCGTAAATATATTTTGTAAGATGTTGGATGTTGCAACAAGTTAGCCAAAATTAATTAAGCAAATATTGTATGCAACAGTGGTGCAATTCTTGCGCGCTTCAAATTTGTTTCCTTGCTTCTAGTACAGTTCTGACCCTTTCTCTGTCACAAAACTTCAGGAGAGAACCGAGAAGAGAAAGGGACCCTCTCTCTCAACGTACTTTGCTTCTGACGAGTCACTGCGGGTGTGACCGTTAAAGCTACAGAAAGTACTTATTTATTATTCCTAAAGTAACTCAGCTTCTTCCATTGGTGGAAGCTTTTAACACAACAATTATCGTGTTACATTACATCCGGTCAGTGATTTTAAAGTACAAGTCGGCTAGTGCGAGTCATGGACTGGAAGACAGTTTCTTCTTTGCTCATCAGAGACATCGTCTTTGGGCTGAGCTTGTTCTCAATCTTGTAGTAAATTCATGGACTTATTTGCCCTGCAGGTAATTTTCACCACAGATCCTTGAGTGACATGAAAAGACTTACGGACCTGTACCTAATCAAGAGCTGATCAAGGGCTTCTCACCTTGGCAATGAGATCGTCGATTACAAAATGTTACTCAGTTTCTCGAAACGCACCCAATTGTCAAAGAAATATTCATCATGCGTGTCTTAATATTAGAAAATCTGAAGGACTTTTAGCTGCTTTTGATATCCTTGTTACAGTGATGAGCAGTATGACCTAAACTGCTTTTTTACGTCACAAATCCCATCGAATTAGAGAACGGACTGAAGCGGTATCGTCATTGTTGCGTGTCTCTAACATTATTCTTATCCTTGTTCGTAAAAACGTCCCTCAGTTATTTACCTAGACCTTCAAACTGGCAAAGTTTGAGCAAAATCGATTCTTCGACCGTGGCCACGATTTCTTTGATATTTAGTGGCAATTACACTTTTTATTTTTGAACACTATAATGCAATGTTGAAAATTGCTTCATGTCTGTCATACCAGGCTACATTTGTCTTATTTCTAGTGGACGATGCACTTAGCAGTATAAATGTCATACTTCGGGACGGGTTGGGGATAAGGAGGTCAAACGTTTTAGCACGTAGATTACACTGCTCTATGTGAGTGCCACTGCGCTAAACAAGTCGCGATCGGCCATGTTGCAAATTACCGTGCCTTGTTATCTGACGCGAGTTTGACTTGTCGACTTGTGAAGGAACGGGTTTGCCAACTTTTTGAAGCTACGACGGAGACGCCGAAGAGAACGTCCATTAAAAGAAACGAGTTTATATTTTACCTACAAATGTCGCGGTGCCCTAAAGTCATTTACTTTGTTTATAACTGTCAAAACTCTCACGAAACTGAATCTAAGACACTAGGATAAATTCGAAATAATTAGTCTTAGTGCTTCACATTTTCCTGACACTCTACATATCACTTTCAGTTCAGATCTCTGCGTTCACACGTCTAATCTAGTCACACAAAGTTTTAAACCTACCAGCGCCCACATAATGACTCCAGCAATGGCTGTGAGTATCAAAGTTACCGCAAACAATGGCCAAGACTTCAGCACTTCGTGCAAGACCCGCTTGACCTTGTCGGTTTCATGTTCACCAGTGATGTACTCGCTCCCTGGGTAATCAATGACATTGAAAAATGAAAATTCGTTGTACAGTCGGTTTGTCGACTCAAAAATAGGAGCAGCGACGTGGACTTCGTTTTGCCTGAGAAGTTCAATCATGTGAAATTCACTGTCAGCTCGAAATGTTTTAACATCGTAGAAAATGCCAGCTAAACCACCGCATTCCCTTGCTATGTACCGCAGGAAAACGTCTCTCAGCATACCATGAGGTTTGTCGTCTAGTGATTCATTGGTAGGCGATGTTAAGTATGGAGGCTTTTCAATCCAAGCTATTTTCAGATCCTTTATCTTCGGGTTTTTCTTGTGCTCATCGTCTCCGTTTTCATTGCTAGCTGTGGACTTGTTTGCAGCCGCTGAAGCAGCTCGCAACTGAATAGCGCCAAGAGCAATGACAATCACCGGGAGCACAATGATCCAAGTGCACGTGCTCATTATCGTTCTCTTGGTGGAACAAAAAAAGAGTTTCGTGATTATATATTTACAAATATTAAAGACTGTGGAAAACAGTATCGCAACATCAGTTATTGGAGTACTAATTCTACAATGTCACTTAAGAAACTCAAAATGTGTCGAATTCTGTCAATAAAGACGACATTTGGCTCAAATTTGATACCCTGAGATGCTATGACAGTTACAATTACATGTAGGAAGCTTAAGAAAACCACGACGACAACGGGAGCGGCAACGGCAACGTTGTCAGTAAACAAATAACCTGCGATCAGGCGTCCCTTTTTTTCGCCGCGAAACAAAGGACGCCTGATATCGCAGGTTAGTAAAGAATAGGTTTGATGAGGAAAACAACGGCTGTGCACGCGCGTTATAGTTCTTGGTACATTTCTTTGTCGTCCTCTGCAAAACGACAATGTGAAGTGATCATATTCTGCGTTGTCAGGAAAATGTGAAGCACTAAGACTAATTATTTCGAATTTATCCTAGTGTCTTAGATTCAGTTTCGTGAGAGTTTTGACAGTTATAAACAAAGTAAATGACTTTAGGGCACCGCGACATTTGTAGGTAAAATATAAACTCGTTTCTTTTAATGGACGTTCTCTTCGGCGTCTCCGTCGTAGCTTCAAAAAGTTGGCAAACCCGTTCCTTCACAAGTCGACAAGTCAAACTCGCGTCAGATAACAAGGCACGGTAATTTGCAACATGGCCGATCGCGACTTGTTTAGCGCAGTGGCACTCACATAGAGCAGTGTAATCTACGTGCTAAAACGTTTGACCTCCTTATCCCCAACCCGTCCCGAAGTATGACATTTATACTGCTAAGTGCATCGTCCACTAGAAATAAGACAAATGTAGCCTGGTATGACAGACATGAAGCAATTTTCAACATTGCATTATAGTGTTCAAAAATAAAAAGTGTAATTGCCACTAAATATCAAAGAAATCGTGGCCACGGTCGAAGAATCGATTTTGCTCAAACTTTGCCAGTTTGAAGGTCTAGGTAAATAACTGAGGGACGTTTTTACGAACAAGGATAAGAATAATGTTAGAGACACGCAACAATGACGATACCGCTTCAGTCCGTTCTCTAATTCGATGGGATTTGTGACGTAAAAAAGCAGTTTAGGTCATACTGCTCATCACTGTAACAAGGATATCAAAAGCAGCTAAAAGTCCTTCAGATTTTCTAATATTAAGACACGCATGATGAATATTTCTTTGACAATTGGGTGCGTTTCGAGAAACTGAGTAACATTTTGTAATCGACGATCTCATTGCCAAGGTGAGAAGCCCTTGATCAGCTCTTGATTAGGTACAGGTCCGTAAGTCTTTTCATGTCACTCAAGGATCTGTGGTGAAAATTACCTGCAGGGCAAATAAGTCCATGAATTTACTACAAGATTGAGAACAAGCTCAGCCCAAAGACGATGTCTCTGATGAGCAAAGAAGAAACTGTCTTCCAGTCCATGACTCGCACTAGCCGACTTGTACTTTAAAATCACTGACCGGATGTAATGTAACACGATAATTGTTGTGTTAAAAGCTTCCACCAATGGAAGAAGCTGAGTTACTTTAGGAATAATAAATAAGTACTTTCTGTAGCTTTAACGGTCACACCCGCAGTGACTCGTCAGAAGCAAAGTACGTTGAGAGAGAGGGTCCCTTTCTCTTCTCGGTTCTCTCCTGAAGTTTTGTGACAGAGAAAGGGTCAGAACTGTACTAGAAGCAAGGAAACAAATTTGAAGCGCGCAAGAATTGCACCACTGTTGCATACAATATTTGCTTAATTAATTTTGGCTAACTTGTTGCAACATCCAACATCTTACAAAATATATTTACGAATTCTTTCTTGCTAACGTATTTGAACTGACCCAGGGTTGAAGACAGGGCTCGTAAACTGAGTGAGGCGATCCACAAGACTACGAGATAAAATGTAGGTAGCACTAAACTAAACTTTTGCATGTAAAGATACGCCAACGCCAATATTTCACTGCTAAATAGCAGTGAAAACTGTGTCGTCAACCGTGGCGTCACAAAATTGGGTTTGCACAAGGACAATTCATATCAGGAGTGTTTTTGCTCACTTCTACTCCAGCGTTGTCAATGCAACTCACCTATTTTGCCCTTGCAAGTCGATCATGAAACTAACACTGACGTCTCAATGGATGCGTCTCAATCATGGATGCAGCTGATTGTTGTGTTAATTGCACCACATATGAAAATTTGCCTGTACAGAAATCTGTAGAAAAGTGTTTTTCAAATTCTTCACTCGGAATCAGAATCATCGCTTACAATTACGTGGCGTTTTCTCGGTTTTCTGTCTTTGTTCAAATCATCGACAATAAGATTGAAGGTGAACGAGCATCGTTCTATTTTTCCAATTGTGGCAGCAGAGAACAGATCCGGCGTGGCTGATGCCGCTTTTGGAGTGGTTGGAGGATCAGAAACCAGCGCATTGGAGTTGGTTTTACTGGCAGATGCTGTAGATTTTGCAAGCTCGTTGGTCGTCGCCGTGCTGGTGGTGGATTTCACATGCTCGGAGCGGCTCAGCACGAGTGACATTTTGCGCTGGTGAAGCAAGGGTGCAGATTTGTACGATTCCAGACTTTTGAGATTCTTATGGCCGCTGAACTGAGCCACATAATTAGCAGGAACATCGGCATCTAGAAGACGGCCAATGGAGGTCTTTCTGACTGCATGGTTTGTTACATTTCCTTGCAATCCCGTTCTTTTCGCCGCCATCTTCAAGAACTTTCCGATAGAATTCTTTCCCAGTGGAGCTTTCATATACCACACTGTATCACTTGGTTTTCGTTTGTGGTTTATTGCCAGGTAGAAAGGCGATTCTTGATCATTCATCTCTGTCGGACGATGGCTTCTGAACGCTTTGTAAAAGAAAACAGGGCAGCGTGCGTTGTTGCAGGCTTGTGCTATGGGACAGAATGGCCTGCCAGGTCCTTCGCCATTGCGGCATTTTGATCCTCTCTCCGCGGTCCAAACCAATTCTTCATTGCCGGTTTCAGCGTTAATCTGGAGCTTTATATCACCCCACTTTAGCTTTCTACTCTCATCACGTGCTCGGAATCCAAAGTGGAGTGACAAGAGCCACCAGACGGTTTTTTGCATCACTTCAGGATCTTGGTCGCCAAATTCGCCTCGCTCAAACATCAAGTCTTCCTCTGCATCTGTCAAGTGACGAGCGGCTTGTGGGCGATTTACCTTGCCAAAATCGCGCAATAACTGCCTTTTTCTTGAGGAAAGGGCGTCTCGGGACAAGGAAAACTGCTGGTCTTTCACGATATTGAGAGTTGAGCCATGGTCGTTCAGATAGCGTTGTAGACTTCGCTGAAAAGAAGTCAGTGTTGTGGGCTCGTACTGTTCGCCATCCTTTTTCTTTATCTCCATGAAGAAACGACACATATGAAGGTTGAGGTCTTTTGCAGGTATGTCTTCAATATTTCTCTCTTCGCCAGCTGAAGAAAGATATCGTTTCCATATATTTATGTCATACAGAGTTTTTTTCTTGGTGTTTTCAGGCCTTTGCTCTTCGATAAAATCATGCACTTCAGCCAAGAATTGTTGCTGTTTGCCCGTCTTTTCTTTGGCTTGTTCTTGTTTGTCAGTGTTTCCAGTGTTCACGTTCTCGTCTATTTCATCAGGATAATAAAATTCACTTTCACTATGCCATTCAGGGCTGTTTGAATCCATAAAGAAGCGAGTTTTAGACTTTAAAAGCTTAAATTTGAGTACGTAAAACTTTTTTCAACTTCTGCAAACTCACGGGAAAAAACTCACGCAGGCGTTACTGTGACCGTGGTCAGAGATAGGAAAATCCGGACCGCCCTAAGAACCAATCAGATTGCAGAATTCGTTACCGTGACCGCTTTGAAAAAAATAAGCGTTGTTATTTGAGAACATCTAAACTGTGCGTTTTGGCTGTCCCGTGTATCCTTGCTACTGGAGATTTAACTTGTTTCAGGGAGGCGTTATCTAAGCGCAAAGGAAATCTAAGAGCAACTGGTGGGAAAAAGATTTTGAACGGTTCAAACATTCTAAATTTTTCAGTTTCAAGAAACACCTACATCTTTCAAAATAAGACACACCTTTTGGTTTTAAAACATCAGCAAATTTGGCGTGTCGCGTTACACAGAAGTTTCAAAGGAGCTGAATTGTAATTTTCTCGAATTTTGATCGGCGTTCATGCAAGATAGCTATTAGTTACCACAAAAATGAAACTGGAAAACTTAAAATTGATTACCTGAACTGTATTTATCTAGAATATCAGACGATTTGAAGCACTACCGGCCAGCATTGCATTATTTGCATAATTGTTGAGCTTTGTTTTAGTGAAAAAAATGTGTCTACTTATTCGGGGCTTACCTTCGTCAGAAAACACAAGAAATGCGAATAATTACTATATCTTAATGAAGGAAGATTCAATGCATTCATTAAAAGTTGAGAATGTTTTGCAGCAGCGTGGACGTCTGTGCACCAAGAAGCTGAAAAGTGTAAAATTTCGTATTATCGTGAAGCGAAATCTGTCTCCTCTCGGTGCAATGATCATGTTTTTCTTTTTCTGCAATTTCTGCCATTATGTTCTATATTTCAAACAACTAACTTGATTATCTTCAGTTACTTATTTTTTGACCGTGGCCAATTAGACGAATAAGTTGATAACTTCACTTACCGTGAGCTGAAACTTTTTACAACCTCTTACTGCCTTTCGATGTCGAATATTCTTAAAAAACGTGCATTATCAAATATTTGAGCTATAAATGCACGCCGATCCTGAGGTTGTAAACTATTAATTAATCAGAGCCGTAGCAAGAGCAATGTTTTGACTGAGGCAAAGTCCTTGAAAAAATGATGACTGAGGCAACGTGCACTGTTCAATTATTTTCCTAGGTATTTATGGTGTCTATAATGACTAGAAACAACGAAAAAGGAAAAACATAACTAAGGCAAATGCCTTGATTTGCCTGTTACTAGCTACGGCCTGTTAATGGATTTTGGTGAAGGTAATACGGTTAGTCTTTTAATTGTATTCCAGTTGTTGAATATTAAACAATTGTTGGATGAGGTTTTTGTGATATCCAGAATAATCATGGTCGAGGTAGGGGTTATCAGACGAAGCCGAAGACTGAATCTGATAACCCTTACCAAGACTTGATTATTCTGGATATCACAAAAAACCGAATCATTGAGCAACAACAACAACAAAACAATGGAAGTCCTGCTTTTGCTTCTTCACTGACGGCAAGCAACACAAAGCACGAACCAGACATGATTATCCTCAGATACTATGCACCGGGGTCTTACATCGCACGATTACCAGTGAAGTTGAGAGTCCTTGACATGATTATTGTATAGTCTGCTGCCACATGACGTCACAGGCGCAGATTTCGAAAATTCACTGTACTCTCTAGGCCAATCACTAAAAAGAGATAGTGAGTTCAATGTATAATAAATGGTTTAATCGGAAAACACTGAATCACTGATGGTAACCCTTACTGGGACCTCGATTATTCATTGTATTAATGAAAAAGTAAAGGGAAAGTTAAAAATTTAAAACGTTATGTTTATAGCAGAAATAGAGAAACAAACTTAATTATGAGATTACTGTTTAATAAAACTCGGACATTTTTTTGTTTGTTTGTTTGTTGCAAATTAAGGGTCATTTATACTTTGCATTCATGTAGTTCATCAGTTTTAAACAGGTGCCAAAATTAAAACGTGCCTTCAAAGAAGAGCTATTTTTTTTGTTTGGTTCAAACTCGCCGTTTAACCGGTAGAAGATCTTCTTTTTATCGTTGAAGGAACAACATTCAATTGTATTTGTAACATGACTAAACAAACTGCCATGATATATCTATAGTTGAAAAAAAGAATTGGGACTTTTGAGCAAATATTAATTTTTTTAGAACGCTGAAAATAGATGCTATTATTCTAGTTTCGGAAGGCACACAACTTGTGTCGAGCGGACCGAACTTCAATCAATCCTAGAAAAATTCAGTTAAAACTTTTAATAAAATAAAACTGATCTTTAGTGTTTAACTAGGTAAGGGCCTCGAAATCTCAGCTTTTGAGAAAAATAATCTAATTTTTTGCTAAATTAAGCTAACAAGTAAACGAATGAAATTAACGGCGAAAAAGAAAATCCTGTAGAAAATGGTTGGAGATATCGAAAGGGGTCCTTTAATTGCACGATAAATATTTGCAGATTACAGCTGCGCAAGGATGACATGCAAATTTAGGAAGCGTTCCAATTTTTTAGTTTTTTAGTGGGAGGCGTAGTGGCCTCATGGTTACTGCGCTCGACTCCGGAGTGAACGCTCCGGGCTCGAGCCCCGGCGGGAGACATTGTGTTGTCTTCTTGGGCAAGACACTTTACTCTCACGGTGCATCTCTCCAACCAGGTGTATAAATGGGTACCGAAGTTCGGAGGCACTTTGAGAACAGACGTATTATAAACTAACTTAGAAATTGCGAGTGTCTTAACAATACAAATCCTTGCTATGAGAGTTAAAGGGACAGTATCACAGACTGCACATGCCCAGGTAATCAACGAAAAGTGGCCCGACGTTTTCAAGTTTGTGATATGTGAAACAAAATGCCGTCAACAAGCGGAGAACAGAATCCTCACGGTCACGGAGGCCGTAGAAACAACTCTGGCCGTAAGAAGGTTTTTAATTAGGGTAGCTGCATGAAACAGGAACGGGGGAAGTCGAGAGGAAGAATTCGCCTCGAAGAAAATATTTACAAGTCGTGGTTACAAGGCAAACTTGAAGCCACGTACAGTTCAACAAATAACAGCGAGTCCGCGATGAAGTTACTGTCGTTAGAAAATCGTAGACGGTAAGCTTACATAAGCTTGGTTCTCTTCTTTTTGCTTTACTATTATTTAAGTGTATGTAAAACTTTTATAACATGTTGTTTCTGTCTGTAGGGCATCAATCAGACATTGTTGAAGCGCGGAATAGGAAGCGAAGCGATTTCACTCGCGTGGTAACAAAACTACAAGTAGATGAATCGGAACAACAGCAAAGGATCTCTTCAGGAAAAGCACCAGGTAGGAAACTGAACATAGTAATATCCTAAAACAAGTTAAAGTTTGGAGGCGAAGACTCGTTTGAAATCAATAAATTCGTATATTTTAGACAGGATCCTCGACCTGTACTCCTGCAGAGTCTCCCAGTTCCTTTCACCTTAAGCATTCAGCAGCCATTTCTCTTGAATCTCGGCAACTGGTAAATCTCCCACTCCCGATGTCACTTCAGTCGTAGCAATTATAAGCTCCTCCAGCTGTTTTACAATAAATAGATAAGCTAAGTTCGTGATTTTTAGCTTAGATATCGAAACAGTGATGAAAATAACCTGAAATAGCAGATAGGCAGATAGCAACTTAGACTTCTTGTTTATTGAATTGGGGAAACATATTTTAATTTTTTTTTCACTCCTTTTTTAGTTTA